>OMLP01020643.1:0-35715 GCA_900302685.1 Spondyliosoma cantharus
TTATGACGAGTGTCTTTTAAAAATACCCTTGTTGGACTTCTCGAGGACCCATCATCAGCAGAGCTATGTGCAACGCCCCATCTTTTTTTCATTCATTTCTAATCACATTAAGCTATTACCTTGAAATATTAATATCTAGCTCTGATTGGATGTGGTAGAAAAGAAGCTTTTTTCCAAAAGAGCAGCGACATTTCGTGAATGAAGAAGTTTTTGTGGAATAGGGGGTCTAAACACATTCATGCATTGTTTGTCTCTCTCCCGAGCTTCTTCTCTCTCTGTCTCTGTCCTGATTTATTTCTCTCATTGGTGAGTCACATAAGTCTACGATAAATAGCACTGGCTGCCTAACAATTCAAGGTTCAAGTGTTGAAGAGGATAAGTGACTATTCTCAGAGCCTGTGTGTGGTATGTGCATGCGAGCACTCCCACAAACACTGAGGATGTGTGCATACAGCATGGGTGTTGTTTGCGTGTGTCAGCTGCCACATCCTCTAATGGTACCCGATATCGACTGTTTCATCTGCACGATCCGCCCCACGGGCTGGTAGCAGAAGATTTGAACCAAACAACACGTAGGTAACACAGGGCAATTTGTATCCACTGAGGGCTTTGGAAAGGCCAAAATCATGACTATTCAATAAGTTGCTCATCATTAAAAACCCTGAGCTTGTACTTTGTAGAATACAGATGTCAGTTCTTGCTTTTTGTTTACAATGTTACGCTGGAGCGCTGATTGTTATAATAATGGTGTTCTTACAAAACATCAGTGAGTCTGATCATTTTAAATAAGAACATATCCGGTCTTTGACTTGCCTTTTTTTTTAGTCTTTGATGCTACATCCTCTGCATGTAAGAGATTTGATGTGATATGCAGCTCAATGAGGAATCTCTTAATGCTCATTCATTTACAATTCTCTCTCTCTCTTCCCCTCTCTCTTTCCCCAGCTTAATCAGCTGACTATAGTTGTCTTTAGCCATGCTTTAATCAACCAATCCTGTCATCGCTGCCAAACTTTAAATCTGTTCTTTTCTCTGCTGTTGTGACCCTCCTGCATCCCATTCACCTCCAGTTCATCATATCCAGACCAGCATCCATCTCAATCCCATGAACACAACCAGTGCCTTGACTCCATCAGTTTCCTATACCACTCAAGGCTACACATTCCTTCTTAAAATATAATGGAAGTCACGACAAGGCATAATCGCAGAAGACTCATATTTCTTATCTCATGTGCACATGCACGGCTCGAGGGTGTGACTATTTTTGTCGCACATGCACCCAGAAGTCCGTCAAGTGCAAATAAACATTTTCATTGGTCACTACAGAGCACCTGAAATGTAGTAATGTATGCGACTTAAAAGAATACAAACCTGTATTTCCAAAAGTATTGCTGTTTAAAATAGTGTTTGCAATATGTTAAGAAAGTAAGTTCAAATGTATTATCGGGTGCACCTAAATAAAAAAGTTAGGCGCACCATTTCACTGAAAGAAAATGAGTTCAGAGTTCTGATATGGCAGCGCAAATATTACTCACTCCCTCAGAACAAAGTCTCTCTGATTGAAATAAAGATGAGTCCTGGACTCTCTAACAAACCAGGAGGCCTTCTGCAACTGGACTTTAACACAGCCTCAAGTCAAGGGGGCAGACTGGTGGAAGAAACTTCTCTCTGCTCTTTAATTGCACTTTATGCACCAGATGAGTTTCAGCAATGAGACAGGCACCCCACTGTTGGTGGTCAGTCTGCATTCAGGGTGATGTATGCAACAGTGCTGTAAGGCCAGGGAGCGCAGCCCGTGATATTTATCTGCCCAATTAAGGCCAGTGTATCTCTGAGGCACCTGCCAATGCTTCACCCCAGCAAATCTGTTTCACAGCCACCCCACTGTTGATGAAGGATGCATTGTAAGATAAACACTGCCAAGAGGAGAAGGGAGAGAAGTCATGCCTCTGTTGTGATTTACACCTCTGAGAACCAACTGTTTAGCACCACAAAAGCCATGGCCTAACACCATCAGTGGAGGAAAAGTCTGGATTTAGATTGTTATCACGCAACACTGTCTCATCTATTAAAGTCTTTCTGGAGTTGCCTTCATGAACAGAATTCAGCAAAAATTATCTTAGAAAAGAAACAGAGTTGATTACATTTTTACTCTACATGACCCAGAGCTGTTGGCAAAAGGAGAAGGGCTACAGAAAGCTTTTTCACATGTCCACTTGGCTTCTGCAGCATTTACAAGGTATTTTGAGGCGTCCCAGTTGACTAACTGACCTGAGCATTATCAAACCTAACGGCCACACAAACTTCATTCATATGCTTTTAAAAATAGGCAGAGACAATAAAGATTTAAACTTCTGAGTAGGCGCTTTAGGATTTCAGACGTTGTAATGGGTACATTTTTAAAACTCTCCTAACACCGAAACAGATACATAAAAGAAAGGGCTACAACTACTGATTATTTTTGTCAATGATTATTTGAACAATTATTTCCTTGATTGATTGATTGATTAATTGGACAAAATTAAAACAAGAAAAGAGAGGAAAAAAATGTCCAGTTTAGTAAATACTAACAACCGGAACTGACGAACGTTGGAGGTGTGTAGGTATTATTTGTCAATTTTTTGCTGAAAAAACTATCGCTACACCTGCTAATATTCACACTATTGTGCATCTATGCCAGTATTTATGTTCTCGCTTATCCATGCTAGTGATGGTGACCTTGCTAGAAGTCTGGTTGCCATGGTAATGGTTTAAGCAGGACTAGTAACCACACCCCCGTTCTCTGTTTGAGAAAGAACGTTGACTGTTGAGGGGGCTTTGAAGCAACACTATTCAATCTGCAGGAGGAAGACAGCTGATTGTTGAGTCTCATCACCAGGTCTTCAAATACTGACACCCAACGGTTCTGTAATTGATTAACTGGGGTTTAGACTGGACAATCAATTGCATTTTACATATTATCTCTCTATAAAAGTAAGAAATCTCTGTCTGTCTGTATGTCTGTCTGTCTGTCTGTTTGTGCCTCAAATATCTCTGCAGATCAGGGTCAGACTGACCTGAGATTTTCAACATGGCTGCTGCGTGGTTGAAGGGTGTGCAACATCAGCTTTGTTAGTACTACAAAGATACCGTTAATAAATGATTTAATAAATGCTTTGCCAATTCCGCTAGCATTGTCAATCATAGCCACCATAGCCATGTGGACACCAGAGCCAATCACTGCACACCATATCCATGTGTGCACCAGAGCCAATCACTGCAGAGTTCACCCCCATGTCACACCATAGCTGGGTCATGAAAGATACAAATTTATGCCCGCAGGGGCACGAGCTGGACCGGGATTTTGTCGGCAGTTCAGTCCCGTTCTGTGCATCCAAACTGACTGTTGTGGATTACTGAGACTGAACGAGTCCGGACCGAGTCTCTTGCGGTCTGAGGAGATCCGGATACGCGAGGACGCCCCACTTCCTGAGACAACAGACGCGCCGGTGCGTCCAAAACTGGATTTACGATAAATAATGTCCGACACACTTTTTCGCGAACACTGGCGTCACGTTTGCTGCGCGTTTGGTGCAGGAAGAGACGGTAAAAACAAGCTTTTCTCACGAAAGTGTCTGCAAGCAGGAAGTGTTTGCAAGCAAAAAAAGACGTTCCTATTGGTGGAAAAAGGCACCACACCAACCAATCACAAAATTATATGGCAAACCACGTGATTGGGTTGCTGAGGGACAGGGGGAAGTTGTGGGAGGGACGGCAGCAAAAGAGTGACAGCAGCAGTGACGTGAAAGAGACAGCGAGTTTTGAGAGTTGAAAGATTTGTGTCATTTAGTGTGTTTAGAGTGTGTAGTTAGTGTGTTATGTAGTGTTTGGATTAGTGTGTTTAGTGTGTAGTGTAGTCGTTTTTTTGTTTTGTGAGTCAAAACAATGAGGAGTCTGCTGAACGTGGAGCAGGCAGGAAGCACCTGAGGGAGACCTGAGCCTGAGGCATTGCCTGCGTTAAAATGTTAATAGTTACATATAGCTTTGTAAATTTCAAAAACTTATGCACAAATGTAGCAAACAACAATTTATATTTGCATTATAAGTAATAAAAATTGTTCATTAAACATATTTGTGGTTTTCACAGTAAAAAATCTAACTTTTTCCTACTCGGATTTTATGTTTTTTGTGATTTTAGGTCCATTGTGTTACAGTTTGTCAAAATGAAAAAAATAACTGTACAGATGTGAGGTCGTGCTGAAAATAATGACACCAAACAAGGCAAGGTAAATAGTTTTTATGGTGAAATATAATGGTAAAATCATAAATAGTCAAAAACCAATCATAGCCAAAACCAATTATATCCCGACGTCTCACCTTCAAACACAGCCCCATTTGGCCATCCATGAAAAAGCTACTTAACCTCCCACTTTTCTATAGGAATACATACTTCCTACGGACAATGCACTCGTTGCTTTAAATTACTGATTATTACAGAAATGCTGTTGCAATTATTTGTATTGACAAACTGATTCATCAGTTCAGCTCTTTATCATACACCTTCACATTGTCAATCATCAAATATAATTTCTCATGCACCTCCTAAATCTCCATGATCTGCATTCTCAACTTGGATAGAGCCCATCTTCTTCCACTGCGCATGTTTGTCTACTTGGAAAGGCTATCCACCCTGTTACAGTGTAAATAGATACACAGTAGAAAGTAGAGAAGGGCAAGAAGACTGCAAAGAGATGTCTGGATGGTGACCACTCTGGACAGTGTGAAGAGCCAGCATTATTCAAGCATGAACTCAACTGTTGACTGGTTTGCCGTTTCTTGTGGTCTACAGAATGTGGATTGTGCCAACATCAGTCAGCATTTGACGTGAAATATCTGCTGGAGGAATTTAATTTTACCAATGTGGATACAAAGAGAAGCTAGAAGTGCTTTGAATTAATTAGTGATTGAGAACTACTATTCCTGTTGAAAAAGAGCGTAAGTAGTAGCGAGTAGTGGCATTAGCCTGGTTCCAGACCTTTGAATTGCTGCCCACATCTCTCATTATTTGAGTGATTCAAAGAGGTATGGAGTTGTACTCATTGACTGCCGTTTCCTCTGTTGAGACACAACCAGGCCAATCAGAGTTTTGCATGTGGGAATAAGAATGGCCGGAAGCCAGAAAACCAAAAAGCCTGGATGAGTTGTTGACACAGCAACCTACGCACACAATAACTCGATTCAGTGACGTTTTCAGGCAACTGTGGCAAGATTACGTCATTGTAATGATGTGAATAGTAGTGTGTGGAAATGCACGTTATGCTGAATTTACTATAAGGACAGGGAAATGAGAGGAAATGATTCCTGTTGGTAGACAGACTTAATTGGGTTAAAGAAAGCCATTAGTTGAGTTATAATAATCAATGATTCTTGAATTCTCATTTTAAATGAATCCACTGACACAATTGATTTACACCTCATTCCACTGGTATTTCATTTATTCTCTATTGTGTTATTAGACAGCTGTGCTTGCCTTCCTGTGCACCATGACAACTGTTGCTGTGTTCCACAAAATATTTTATTCTATCAGCAACAATGAGCGGCAATAGAGATAAGTTTGTCCTGCCAATTAATCTGATATCATCCTTGAGGACAGACATCTAGATGATACGTCAGGAAAGGAAGGATAATTGAAGTGGGAGAGCATCCAAGAAAATTCCTCGGGAGTTAAGTCTACAATGTCTGCTTTGGATCAACCCCATTACTATAATCTGAAGCTCATTTTGATGTACGATTGTACACATGCGTTTCAGAGTACAAAGCGTACAAAAACATCCCTCTGTCTGTCACTGTGAGCAAGAAAGGGTCCAGAATTGTGATGCAGTGAGAATCAAGCTTTCCATAATTAATCACTCTGAATCTGAGATTAAGAAAACTGTGACATTTCGAGCCGTGCTGGTTAAAATAAATGAGGTGGACTGAATGAGCAGCGATGACAGAGTGCAGTCTACATTTGCAGTTTTACCTGCAAAGACCATTCCGAGTGCCAAATAAAAATGCCTGAGTTGCTCTCTTCTCGTGTTGTATCTATTCCCTCTCTGGAGAAGAGAGACGTGAGAGCTAAGTGGCTGACCTTTGTCCTTACTCATTTTAATTAACCATGGCTAATATCAGCTATTTCCATGATGAGGACTCACATTAGTGCACAAACACACACACGTGCATGAGGACGCACACATGCAACGCTGCAGGCACATGCAAACACATCAGAGAGGGGAGAATTTTACAAGGGTGCAAAGATAGGGATTCACACACACACACACACCTACATACACACACAAATGACAATGATTAGTGGCTAACTAAATGTCAGGGGCCATAATGGCAAATCTGTTCCTTTAGACACACTCATATTCCCCTGCAATATCAATGGCAAGCTAGGATGTTTCAATGCATTATTATTCCACCGAGACTCTTGATACAAAGTTATTCCAGCCGGGGACTGTAAGAGATTCACGCTCCTCTCACAGCACTCCAAACTCTTATCACATGTATAGTTATGACGAAGTATTGCATGAGGGTTGTTGCATATGTATACAAACTCAAGATACATTATACAAAAAATTAGTATATGTTTATTTAATCCAAACACAGGGAAAGAGATATGACCTTGACATCATTATCTCAATTTACTAATATTCAGAAATACATTGAAAACTAACTATATAAACATGATTTTTATTGAATTTCCTGAATGTAAGTGTCACGTACAACTTTAAAATGTATGCCATCCTCTTAACACTGCTTTCCATATTTCACTATGAGATCACATAATACTGTACAAGAAAGCCATTTGCGTGAGGTGTGTGTGTGTGTGTGTGTGTGTGTGTGTGTGTGTGTGTGTCTTTTATCTGTGTTGTGGTTGTGAAATAAAGGCTGCACACCTGTGGGAGGAGCCTTATTTTACTAAAATGGCCACTCAGGCACGAGAATGACTTCTTCAGTTCATTTTTTACGACAATTATTGGCTATTATAGTAAATTGTCCGTCTAATAGCAGCATTCAAGCGGAGACTATTGGCAAAATGTCTGGCTATGTTTCAGTTTCAATGAAATGCAGAGAACTTCACATTTAACGGTTAAAAGCTACTTGACATCAAGTTTAAATGTGAAATTGTTTAACCAATATGTTCGGAAAGCAGCAATTTATTTTTAATTAAATAAAGAGCAAGGTAGGGCCAGGTTGCAATTATGCTTAAACTTTAAAGTATTGATATCGCTAATCCTCAAGAGGAATCTACGCCAGCAACACCACTGAGAAGGTGTTCATTCTTTGGATTAATGCAGAGTGTTGCATTAAAGCATAGTTGACAAGAATGCATTTTTGGACTCCTCTATTTCCAATGTGACCGGCAATTAACGAGAGTGACAGACTCATAGCATATTAAGAATAAACCGCGGCGTTGCTGGGTCTTTTTATGCCGTACTTTGTGATAATACTCTATCTCTGTGCTGACATCAAAGAGAGGAGCATCGACCTGGAGATTTAACCCTCCATTTCGCTACTTGCTGAGAAACACTCTCCCCAGACTGACTCACTCGGCGGGCGTGGGCATTGAGTTTTTCACTTGTAGATCCGCTCTGATCCATATTAATGTCCAAAGCATTTTCATCACAGACAGGATTATGCTTCCCATATTTGAAATTTCTAACCCTATGAAGTATTAGATCTCACTGAGTCTTATATAAAATCCTTTACAGATATATATACACTGCATCTCATCTACTGTATTGAGTTTGGTTTCTTCCCCGCATGATCCTGTGATAGTTTGGTGTTAGATGCATGCTAGGAACAGGCACTTTGTATTTATCAAAACCAGGTTCAAATAACAGTATGTCAGCAAGATTCATCTTGAATGATTTTTTTTAAGCTCAACACCTCTGCCTGCAGTTTTCTGTTTTTTCTGATGAAAGCCAAAATTACCAGAGCCCATGTAGGCAGTTACTGGCGAAGGGAAGTGTGCCTCTTCCCCCCTCCTCGCTGTGACAAGATATTCTTAGATGAGAGGTGCTGTGCATATTTAATACATTATCACATCTACAATCTTAATTAACAGAGAGGGAGGAAAAAGAATGGTAGCTGAGGAGGAGTCACGTGATGTGTAGAGGGGCGGGTTGGGCCTGATACGGATCTCTCATTCCTCTGTATCCTACATCATATAACGGTCAGGATAGACTGCATATAGGTCAGCGCATGCATGGTGGAGATGAGGATAAGCAGATGAAGACCAGGGCTACAGTAGGGTAGTATAAGAGCCTGGCTAATGTGGTCCAGGAGTCCATAATGGTTCATTGGGTTGTCAGTGATGTCACTGATATCACAGTTTAGCTCAATAATCAGCGCACAGCCACAAGGCAGAACCCATTCACTTTAATCTTGTTAAGTCAAGTCTTTAAAGGATGGGTTTAACTGATCCGCAGTTACCGGTGCCAAATGTACCTGGCAGAAAACATGGACTCTTTATGTAATTCAGAAGACCCTGATGGCCCTGATGATTAAGAGCTTTTAGCTGAGATTATGTTACAGACCCATTTAGGCACTGGTAGATCTGGAGTTGTGCATCGTGATAGAATATTAGTCAAATTCCATTTTTGGACGACTGCACAGCACATTAGAGGGAAACTTTGCCAAATTTAACCAGCTCTGTATCCTTACAATGTCGGTGATATGGCAAATGAACAATGTTAAAGGTGAGATTTTATGCTAAATTCTAGGTTCATAATTCGATTATAGGATATTACCAGAAAAGGTCTATATGCTTTCATGCACAAAAACACACCGGTTTTCTCATCCTGCTCATTACTGTAGCACTGTATTCCCCCTCTGAATGAAACGCTCTGTTTTAGCACCCATTTCTTTAAAGTCCTCCTTCTATGATACCCAGTCTGCTCTGATTGGTCAGCTTACACATGCCTGACCCAGCACAGCTAACAACAACAGAGCATATAATAGGTCTCCTTTAAACCTTATTTTGCCTGCACCCAGAGCTCCCTGCTCATTTGCAAAATGTGTCATCCAGCAGACTTAAGCCAGCACTGGGTCTGAACCACAGATGGTACTGTGTCTTTGTATGCCTGCATCAACACAAAAAAGAGTGTAAAGTTTGGTCTGAGAATGGGAGCCTCTCTCTCGGGTCTCACCAAACTCAGATCTGTCAAAACTAGGCAGTGCTCTTCAAATATTAATCCAGATATTGTTCCTGCATTTTCTAAAAGATTTTCAGAAAACATATTTTAGTTTACTTTTTAGCTGTTATACCAGAGAGATTTGTGACCAGGCAGCCGCTGTATTATTTTCTGTTTTACCCACCAGCCTGAGTCTTTATTGCTCCAGTGCGGTGCATTCTGGGTGTTGTATGTTTTCTACATTTTATACTTTCAGAGCAACCACAGTCTTCTCTGTCCATGTAGCACAAATTCCATAAAATAGTTGGGTGCTTCTACTGCATAAACAACCTAGTTTCATGAAAAAACATCTTTCCAGCAGCTCTCACCTACTTGACTTATTTTTAACCATCAGAATTTGCAAAAAGGCAAGGCTTCAGGCAGTGGCCTTTACTTTACATGACTCTGAACTCAGAGCTGTAATGCCTGTGCAATAGTTTGTTTTCAATTCCTAATTTTTCTCATTTCTCACATGTGCTGTTTAATGTTAATGGCAATGGAGCTATGAGGGGAGAGGCACAGATGCAGACGACTAATTTGTTGAGGTGACACAAGATCTCAGAGGGGGATAAATGTCACGCAGAGATTAAATGAATCTGCGAAGATGACTGAGGAGTCACAGCCATAACTAACCTCCTGCCCCTAATGCAGCAACATCTGATGTATGTGCTAAGAAGTGTGTCCTTCATTAAGATTCCTGTTGCTGGAAAACGACAGTAACGTTCAAATAAGGTGAAACTCCCGTCGACAGTGATTAAAAAGAAGGGAAACAAATCTGAATTTTTTGCTCAAAAGGCAAAATTAATGGCTATTTCTCATTAATAGTTTACAGGGACAAAGTAAAGGACATTACACATGGAAAGACACTTTAGAAACGATGTAGTTAAAAGAAAAAAGCTAGACAAGTTCCGAAGAGTTAAGCATTTTCAGTGGGTTCCCGGATCATCAAGTCATTGCTAATAAGGAATTTATGATTTTAGGGATTTATGAAGCAAAGTGCTGAATATATTTCCATCTTCATCATCAGTAGAAGTAATGATGGCTTTCCATTAAAAATCCTCACATTTCCAGCAAAAGTTCCAAAGTGTTATTCTACTATTCATCTATTCTGTCCTTGGTAAAAATCTTGAAATATATGTGTTGATGAAACTGGAATAACATGACAAAATACAAGAAAGCCACCCTTCTCTGCTGACATAGATATGCATTTCAGATAAGCATAATTGCTTGGAGGATCAGCTGGTCAAGGACCCTACCATGCACCTGAAATGACTTGAGACCACTGAATATTTCCATACATATATAGTAATCCCTTCTTGCTCCCATTTTCTGTGCCACTCCTCATGGAACACAGTCGAGCAAAGCAAAAGTGCCAAAAAATCCAACGCCATGAAATCCTTTTACTTCAACTGTAACATTCGTGTTGCAGCATTAATAAATGCTGTATGCTTGGACTGAAAAGCCCAGATTAAAGTGTCTATGCTTTTTTTTTTCTTAGCGAGTCTTCTCCTCCCTTTCAGAAGATGAAAAAACAGCATGCTCCAAGAAGCCTCGGCATCATGACAGAGCTGCTCCCCTGCTGCATCTCATCTGTGACGAAATCCCTCTGTTCTCCATGAGTGGGCCTACACTATGTGTACACAAGTATCGCACGGTGACAGGTAATGATTCACAACACACAGAGTTTTGACAAAGCAAATAAACAAAGGTACAATATGGTGTGAAGTAACGGAGGAGATATAACACCACACATGTGTTACAGCTGTACATAAAGAAACGGCAGAGTGGCTGCTGATTTAATGAAGCAAATTTTTAACTACCTTGAGCACCCCATCAGAGACATGACTGCAGGCATTTATCAGCTGGAGTGAGTCATCTGTACTTCAACATACTTCCTGCCTGCAGCTCACGCTCAGATACACAGCTCTGTCTCAACGGCTGGCGACCCATTTGCCTGATGACTAAACGGTATCAGATTTACATAACGCGATCATAACACCATCAAGCTTTACTAATAGCTGATAAAAGTTCAAATAACAAACATAGATATTTACCTTTCTTTTCATGCTCTACGCTGTCCATCATCATCTCAAATAAAAATATACTGAACATTTTGTCTTCTGTTGATGTCACTTTATAATATTTTTGTTTTGTTGTGTTGTCTTATTGTTCCTCTGGCGTCTTAACTCTAGATTCTAAATGTCCTGTGTAGCTGTTAGATCAGGTGTTTCAAAACAGAGTGTTATTTCTGAGCTTCTTCAACCATATTAAGCTGTTTCTGTTGAACAAAAACACCTGTCTCAGAGTATAAGTGATAGACCTCTCTGGCTGAAATCACCAACATGCTACATTTGTGAACTGTAGAACAACAATTAGTATTTGTATGTCAAAAGCTGCCAAATCTGAGTCGCTAGGTCACATCCATCAGGAATTCCGGTCATTGCAAAACACATTATACAGCTGACAGCTGGCACATTAGCTTCGGTTTGATTGTGGCCATATGGCCAGTGGTGAGGAGCTGCCATGACCCGAAACACCCCTGGTAAGATTCCCATTACAGAATGTTCTTCAGAAAGCCAACATCTACAAAAACATGATGGTCCTGTAGTGACCATTACTGCCTGCCAAGCTGCTGACTTCAGTTCATCACATGTATATTTACAGGCACGGTGTACCTGTAAAATGCCGCTGAAGCAGAGGCAAAGTGACTGTTTGAGCCAAAGCAGCTCTGCTGTCAGTGTTCATGTCATTAATTGTAAGTCACTCCTAGGGATGGTTATCATTAAGACTTTAATGCCACTACTACTCTTACCAATACTGTTTATTGATTCGGTGCTTTAACGATGCTCTTATCAGTTCTTTTTGTAAACTTTTTAAGCGAGAAAATGTAACAATTTAAGAATAGAATGAACAATTGCTTTATTTTCTTGTACTCTATGTAAACAATCTTGAATTCTGAGCAAGCACTACTTTGAAGAAATAACATTTATAGAGTAATGTGATAAGGAATCAAATAAACAGTATAGCTATTGTTGTAACACTTTTTCATGTCTTAATCGCCATATGCAGCAATTCGCTATTACTGAATCTATAATGTTGTAATGAAAGAAATGTAAAACTGTAAAATTATCACATACAACAACAATCTAAAAAACACAGTGGTAACATGCAGATTGCAGCATGACAACAAATACATACATACATGGGTTAATATCCATTACTATTAATCAGCTAAATGTTTAGCTATGCGTTCATGAACTCTGAACACTGAAATGGCGAAAGAATCAGCCAAGCTGTCGTTCAGAAAATAGCTAAATTAGTAGCCTAATTACTGGATGTAATTATACTTGAGTCTGAAGGACAGTTTGAATGATACTTTCACCATGTCAGACAGAATTCATGACTGCATAGCTAACCCTCAGCTGAGGAATAGTTACTAACAGCTATCCACCCGTGTTTGATTAATCTAATTAACTCTGTGTGGGCTCCTGCTAACATAACATACCCGAGGTAGTTGGGAAAACAGGAGAGGAGCTGAAAGCTAGACTGTCGAAAACTGCATTGCTCCGTCTATATGCGGTGTTATTTCTCTAGATCTTTTTGAAAGCTCATGTTCCCGCCCTTACATGAAACGGACTTGTCTGCATTTATGCTTGTGAAGTATAACCACGCAATTTTGTCTCTCTCCGCCGTTGCCACTCGGAGCAGGGTGTCTGTGTCTCTGTCTGTATCAGAGACCCCTGCACAGGACAGGCTCCAAAACAGAGTTCTCTGTTCGGGATTGGGAATAGTGAATATCCATAGACGAATGCTTTAATTCTTCCAATACCATTATCAGAACCAATAACGTCAGAGCTTATTGATACTATGGTCTTTCTAGGTTTAGCCCCGGGGCCCGTTTAATACTCACCACACTCTACAGTTCACTCACTCTCAGGACGGTACATCAGGAACAATGAGGTGAGTCTGACAACTAGAGCACAATAAGTTAGAGGAAACAAACAAGTAGACATTGATAAGGCTTTATACAACCTATACTGTTGAATAATCCATCCCAGGAGTTTGTTTTCATAATCACTCAACTTGCAGTAAGACCTTATTTTAACCACCTTAGGGCAATTCATGATTGCTGGCCTTAGCTTCAGGGACTACACTGATATAACTTTGTTTCTCTTCTGATCCCAAAACTCAGGTTATCTTTTGTTTCCAAGTGTGGATATGATGCCATTGTTTTTTCCCACACATTCTCCTTTATTGATCTTTCTCAAAGGTCCCATATTATGCTATTTCTAAGGGCCATGCTGTTTTGTTTTTTTTTGCTTTGATGTTCAAAAAACACATTCTTTTCTCACAGTTTCCATCGGTGCAGCGCCTCTGTCTGAATGCTCCGTTTTGGTGTCTGTCTCTTTAAGGCCCCCCTCCTGAAAAACGTAGTCTGCTCTGATTGATCAGTTCTCGCAGGCCTGAGGAGACTGCCTACCTTGTTTCCCCTTCAGCTCGGTTCGTGTTTTTGCAACTACAGCCGTGCTTGGGGCATTGATCATTTACACATGGCATTGTGTTTCCCAAACACAGACTTCAATTGGACGGGCTGCCCTGGTACATTAACGGTCGCTGAAGTATATTAAATGACCCATTTTAGCATTACTTTTTTTTTCCCCAAGTCTGAGAGAACAACACCGTCCATGATTGATTTACTAGCGGACAATCTCCCATCACTCTATTCCTGCAATACCTGCACCTGCTCTGCAGAGCAACACAGACAGAGAGAGAGACATTCTCCGGTCTCAGCCCGGGTATTAAATCCCTCCTATAAATGCATTATGATGCATCCTCTCTTGTGTACCGTATTAATGCCACTGTTTTGTAAAGGCTTGTCAGTGCAGTTGGTTCGGTACCACATTGGTTTGGATCATTCTGATGGTGTGCATCATGAACAACAAGCTTCCTCTACATGCTGCTCAACTGCTGTTGTGAAAATGAATTCAATGGAGGAAGAATTCAAAAATGCGTGGGTCTTTTTGGACAACTATGAAATGCAAAACATTACTGACGACACATGGCCTACAGGGACACGTACAGGGAGAGAGAGATGTGAGGCAGTGAAGGCCACTGGTGTGTCTGCAATAAAGAGACCAGTAGTGGGGAAAAAAGCTGAGGGGAAAAGCAAGGTGAGCAGATCAGAGAAGTGGGTGAGCAAAAACTAAAATAAGGTGGAAAAAAAAGAGAGAGAAGACTAACGAAAATGCTGAATCGAGGAATAGCACAATGTAGCCTATTCTATGAAAAGGTTCAAATAGGTAAATTCCCTCCACCCCTGGAAAGAAACTTTGCATATTCGCTCTTAGTTCTACCAAAGCTAAGGAGCCCGAAAAACTGATTTTCAAGACAGCCACTAGATTCTGATTGAATGGATCCATTTAAGTGGGGACAGTGGGTTCTGAGAGAGTGACAGTTCACAAGGAGGAAACAAGGACAAAAGAATAAGAAAGTTACAAAAAGAATGATTGCTTACTTGAAGGATCTTAAACAAGACATAAGGCTGCTGATGGACACTTTGGCAGTGGCAGAGTTTGCCCCTGTGACTTTACAGCTCTGAACAGTCACTGTAATCACAAATCACTGTTGGGCTCTGACAAGTTGACAAGTGCTGATAGAGCACTGCATTTACATTTAAGGTACTGAGCTAATGTCTATAAACAAACAATTAGTGAGGCAGTAGTTGTTCAGTGTCTCAGTCGAGTCTACTTACAAATTAGAGAGGGGTGTGATCCCGCGACCCTCTGATAATGGGACAGGTTTGTAACCAATTTTGTGAAGCAAGTGAGGTGAGTTGCACTCTTATCTTCTGCGTCAGCTTAAAAGACAACTTCATAAACAACCACAATCATTCAAAAGGCACTCAGGGCATGTTTAAACCAACCCCTGCACCTCCCTGCACCTAGCACTCAGTTTTATAAGTAGAGTGAAAGGAGATGGATACTGACATGTGACAGCCAGCAGGCAAGAACATCTACAAAAACAAAATGAGAAGAGGGCAAATTGCTTTCTGGGATATTGCTCATGCCGTGCTATTTATTGGTGTTTTCATAAAAGGTATGAACACCTGTAAAGACAAATGCTGATTTGTTTTGACCATTCCATTCATTCCCTTGACAAGCTCCAGTGTTTTGGTTCGAGGGCAGTGTGGGTAAAGATAAAGCAGATACTTTTTTATTTATGGTTCAAAGCAAATTAAACACACGGCAGGAATGATCACACCTTTAAAATAATTTTTTACGAACCTCACTGCATATGTCATAAAGGCACTGCCAGCTGGAGAGCTGTTTCCACTTTCAAATATCACAGCTCACACTTTTACAAAAAGTGTGTCTGACCCTTAACTCTTCTATTAATACTACGCTGCCTGTGTGGAAGTATGGACATTTCAGCAGTATGTTCCTTTGAAATTAATCCTAACCACAAAACAGAGAAATTTGGAAAGCACTTATAACACACATCTAATTCCTGCTCAGGCATACAACGAGGATGTTAACAGTGGGCAATGATATGCAGGCCATCACAGTATGTTGTGGAAAAATACTGAAATTGAAAACAGAAGGTAAAGAAGTGTGTTTTCATTTGGCATGTTGTCTAATAACAACATCATATCCTCATTAATATTCCAACTTCAACATATGCAGAGCCCAGTGAATCATGCAGGAATCTTTGCATCAGCTTATTAAAGAGATAGAACATGGCATGTGGAAGATAGATTTTCAGTAGAGGCTGTTTTCTTGCAGCTAATCCTCACAGTCTGAGGTATTAGCATATATACTCAGCCACCAACTATTACTTCAACAAGTAACAATTAGGACACTGTTGTTAATTAGGTCTCTGTACACAAAACAGCCTACTTAATGCCCCATGAAACAAACTATACCTATTGAACCTGTTAGACATAGAGATCCTTAAGATGGAGCCCCTTTTTTCGGCAGCTTTATTGTGTTAAAGGCAAATTCACAGCATCAGCACCTCTTAACCAATCCCATGACATACAGAGAATCAACTAACGAGACAAATTTCTTTAAGAGTCTTAAGAATCTTGTCTTATTTTGTTACCTGCTGTGACAAAACCCACGGAGGCTTGATTAAAGGCAACCTACATAGTGAGCCTCCAGTCATTTAAACCAACAAGCTTCTACTTTGTGTGGCATAGCCTGCAGGCACAGAATGTACCCCTACACTGTCAGTTTGTCTCAAAAGAAGAAATTTCTCTGCTGAAGATTCTTGTTTTACTGCTTCAAACAAAGCCGGAGAGCTCAAGCTCTACTCTAATATAAGAGACTGACAGACATTTTTTGAAACAAAGATGGTGCGCTGGAGACCATTTCAAATCAATTTAGACCATTAGTGTTACCGTATATGTGTACAAACATTTTGAAAATCTAGAGCAGATAATAAATGACTAACATCCCAATAACTTAAAGGGTGACTCCACCAATTTTTACACTTTAAAGTGTGTTTACAGGTCTTGGGGAGAACTACTGCATCTGCGAAAAAGTAGTATAAAGCCTTTTGAGGCTTTGTCTGCTCCAGGTTTGAATAAACAGTCTACTGGTCAAGCATTGCACTCCTGTAACACTGTTGGACTTGAAAACAAAATCAATACAGCAGAACCAGAGATTGTCCACATTGTTCTTCTTTTTACTATACCCAAAGCCTACATTACCCACAATGCAACTTAGCTATTAAGTGACATCACTGGAGGCAGTTGTTCAGATTACATGCAGCTTCCTGTAGAACCACTGGGGACCAACTACAACCATTATTACATCTTGGAACAGTCATTCATGCACTGTTTTGTAGTAGAAAACAGTACCCTACCATCATTTATATGGTTAACACAAGTTTATTGGTGGAGACGCTACTTAAATCATATTGGCTAAATGATCCATATAAGCTCAGTGGGTAGGCTCACAGTTCGACTAGTGATCGGAAGGTCACTGGTTCGAATCCAGGCTCCCCTGGGCGGAACTGAGCTACATGTCGAAGTATCCTTGAGCAAGATACTGAACCCCAAAATTGCACCTGATGTGCAGTTGGCACCTTGTGTGGCAGCCTCTGCCATCAGTAAGGGCCCTGCGATAAGCTGGCGACTCATCCAGGGTGTACCCTGGCCTTCGCCCATAGAGATATCCGGGATTGGCTCCAGTAACCCCCTTGAAAAAAGGGGCAACATCCCCACAACCCTCACGCATAAAGCGGAAAGAAAATGAGATGAGAGATGAATAAATGTAAGTGTAATAAGTAACAAACAGGACGTTAGATAACAACAAAAAGTTGTACAAAGAGTACAACTCCAACCAATCAAATATCAGACATCTTTCTAATGGAAATGGGGCAAATCACATATGGACAAGTGCCTGCACAGAACAACAAGAACAACTTATACGCACCTTTAACAATAAGGTTGAGGAGCTTTGGCCGTGGGTTGCGCTCACTCTGAATGGAGCACGTGTACTGGCCATCATCAGTTACATCCACTTTCTGTATCTGAAGGCTGTACTCATGTTTGTCTCCGACGCTGGACACAATGGACACACGTGGGTCAACAGACCACTTGTCGTTCCCTGCGAAAATGATGCTTGAGCGGTTCAGCCAGGCTCCTTTCGAGATCCCATCCAACAGGTAGCACCTACAGCGACAAGAGACACTTCAGTTAGAGCGTCAGAAATACTGATCAAATAAAGTTCAAGCTGAAGTATTTCAAGCCATTATATTTGATTACTGAATACTATTTGATTCAGTGGATACATTGCCTTTATCTCTCTTGCTAATGAATGATCTATCCCCCTCCAGCAGGCAATTTAAATCTTGGTGCAGAATTGTTTGTGTTTTTAAATTCTTCCAAAAATACAAGTAATGAGATATTATGTATATGAACAGACTTTTTTTAAGAGACCATAGAGCATATGGTCCTTTTAGTTACAGGCAGTGAGTCATAAAAGTTGGAAATCTCAACACCTGTGTGACTCAACATGTTATAGCTGCTATAAGACTCGAACTGAATAAAGACAGAAATAGCCAGAGCCATGAGTAATAGTTGTGCATGAGAATGGCTGCTTTGTTGTGGTTGGATCTCCGAAATGGGCAAAACCATGCTGAAGAAATGTCTTTGTTATTCCTTCATAGACAAGTCAGAGTCCTGTTGTAGCAGACAGATATTCATATTCAAGCAGTTGATTCAACATGTCTACTAACATTCCTGTCTTCTCTTGAGGTTTGACAGACTGACATTATAAAATGAGTTTCTTCCATCCCATCAATGCAAATGTGAGAAATAACTTTGAAATTATTGACTGCACTTTGTCTAGTTCCATGTCATTTTAATAGAGATGTACACCTTTCATTGCCTCTAGAAGCACAAGTTTTAAGTATTAACAAGTATGAAGACCTTTGATCTGCCACTTGCAATATACAAGTCTGTTCAAAGGCATGTATGCACTGTGAGTGTAGTAGCCACTCAGAAATACTTGTGCAGTGTATAGGGTGGGCAGAAAAATGGCACTAAAGTCAGAAAACATCAGACAGAGCTGAAGAATTGAAGAGTTTTTTTATTCAAGGTTACGACTGCTCGCTGTTTCTGCTAGGGATGCACATTTAAAGTCAGTTTGTGATCCACCAATAAACATAGTAAAGAAGAAGAAGAAGAAAGAGAAAAAGAAGAAAAAATCAAACTTTCATAGTTGGTGTGGACGTTTTTTACAATGTCAGAGGAAGACAACACAATGTTATAACAAGTGTGGACATTTTCTACAGTGTGAGATGAAGACAACACAATTGTAATTTACAATACATTTTTCACAAGGGTTCACATTCGATAAGTCTTACAAGAATTATGGAATATTAAGTCATCCATCTTTGCTATCAATTTTTTAACCTCGGTGAGCATAAACTTTCAGGAACTTCTTTTTAAATATAAAATGTGAAGTTGAAGGTTATCTTATCCAGCAAGCAGATAATTATCAGTTATCAGTATTGGCTAAAATAATTCCATGACTTGTATCTGCATGCGGCTTTTCAATGTGATCATAAATAGAACACCAAATATCTTCAGTCCAGCCACAAATAAATCAATCATCCTCTGAATAATCTGTATTCTAGGACCGTACTCTGATAATCACGGCCAACGCAATTGTCAACGCAACACTTGTGAAAGCTAATGGTTCTGCCACAAAGGGTCAGTAAATTGTACGGCATGATGAGGCTGGGGTCATCACTTTCAGAGAGACATCATTCCAGCGCTCATCGGAGTTATGAAATCGAATCATATTCTGTGACAAACACTGTAATAATGAGGAGCAAAAGAGGCATTCAAGTTTGGCTCTTTAGCTGTTGTCAACACACTATGCAGACTGCCAGCACCAGTAGTAAAGCCACCGAGGAAATCAGTTTGGCACTAACCACAAAGCTCTTTACCCTCCACGCCAAGAAAGTGTCTGTCAGGAAAGCCAGTAGAGGACAATGGTCTAGTCGAGGCTGGTCTCCCCTTAGAGGAGGCACTGCCCTGGAGGTAAAGTGACAAATAAGTGGCAAACAATGGAGAATGGATAGTAATAAAAACAACACACAAGAGAACTCCAGGTCCTTTGGAAAGTCCTCGCGGACCTGTCAGTTAGTTAGCCCATTGACCACCTGAGCCGTAGTGCTCCTGGCCCTAAGGCAAGATTTACTGAAGGAGCCTCAAGGCGAGTTTCATTCATTTTCTACTTTTTTTGTCAACAAACCAAGAATACAATTGACATTTGTCCTGGAGTTTATCAAGGGTTATTTATATATTATTTTCAGATAATGGTAGATCTATGGGGCTTCAAGTGCAAATTTAGCTCCCAGGATTTTAATAATTCATGCCATGACCTTTGCAAAAATGTATAAAAATTATATAAATAAAGCTAATTTTAAATGCATTTTGTGCCTTTGAGAGAATCTCTTTCTAAGTGTAGCATGGCTTGCTGCCTACCTCAATGATCACAGGCCTTCAGTGACTAATAATTTCACACGCTTTTGTTGGACTGCTGAGTGTGCCGGTTTAAGGCTTGAACATTAAAGCACAATGCACCTGTTTCCAGCCCACAACCACTGATGTGAACAACTTGTCAACAACTCGCTGTGCTTTCATCATTATATCCTTGTAAAACAGGGTAACTATAAACACTGTTTTTCTCCAGTGTAGTTGCTATTGATTTTTCTCTCTTCTCGCCCCAAATTGTCCTTTCAGAATCAAATATTCATCCAAGCAGGCCTGAAAGGTGGCTGTTAAAAAAACTGTACTCCATCAAAAGAGATCAGAAGCTGCGGTCAGCTTGAATGCATGTCAGTCACAACATACTTCAATGATGACAGTTTTTTTTATAGCTAAACACATATCAAAAGGTCTCAAACTCACTCCTGTTGCATAACCTGCCTCTCTGCTGTCCATCCATATGATTTGTTCATTGAAAACACTCGCAGTTTGGCTTTAATTTACTGTAGTTACATAAACTGCTGACCACAGCTGCTACTCTCTGTAAAGAAAGAAATAACAAACTTTTAACGGCCTCCTTCCAAGGATAGATTTGGGACAAAGGGGCACTCATACAAAGCGTAGCGCCAGGAGCCTGGCTGGAGGACACTTCTATCAGCCGGGATCTCTACCAGGAGTCTTGACATTTTTTTCCATCTTGATGAAACAGCCCTTGATGTTATTGCACTGTTTTTGCAGTTTGCTTATCACTGTTACCCCAGAAATTATTATTGTTATCTCACCGCCTTTGTAATCTCACACCAAGGAGTCATACAGATGCCTGCATCTCTACACCTCCACCCAAAGCTGTTTCTCAAAATGAGCCATTTTTACATGAGTGCTTTGGCTCAGGTGTCATTGCTTACTTTGGCTGCTTCCGTCCATAGCTGCTGCCGGTTTGAATTGGAACTACTTGGGAACACATCACAAGACTGGCATGAGTTTGTCTGTGTATCTAGGTTGCTGTTAGGCCAAGCATTTTGGCAGTCTGTGATATCAACCAATTTGATGGATTGCAGACTCAAGGCAAAACATTGATAGAAAATACCAATGGATACATACAGTGCTATGATAAAAATTTTAGTGGTAATCGTCAGTGGCCTAAATCTGCCTGATACATCAACAAACCCGCTAAAATCAATTGTCTGCAGAGAAGAGAGAATCAATCAATACTGGTTTACTTGAGTGTGTTCCCTGACGATCATTGCAACATAACTTTAATCTCACTTATAACAATAATATCTGGTCCAGCTTGTTTTTACTCAATGCAGAGATGATGAAAATCACCAGCACAATTAAAATGGAGTCTGTGACTACTTGTCATCTTTACAGATAAATATAAGCCAGAGCAGATCCTTCTTAACACCAGTAAAAGCAAGGATTTTAGAGATAAAAGTAATTTGTTAATTTGTCTTAAGAAGTTGGCTTTTGTAAGTTTGCCTTGTTTGGTTTGTTACCTGCACCAAAGAGGTGATGTTTTCACCTGTGTCCTGTGTTGTTGGGGCTTTGATGGTTAGTAAGTAAGAATTTACAAAACTATCGCACAGATTTCCATGAAATCTGTACAGTGAACAACCCTTGACCCAGAGTAGACCCGGATAATGGGATGGGTCCAAAAATGTTATTAAGATTTTAGGCATTTTTATAAATATTTTTTGTACAAATAGTCGAGTAGAGTGCAATCTGATGCAGATCCTAGATCTGGCAATCTTAAATCATGGTTAAGCAGTTATGGTTTAAATATTGGATAAGTTTTGATCGAATTGAAGGGGACTGTTGGGCCTTGGCTTAGGAATGTGCTCTACTTAGTGCCATTTTTGTTTTCATTTTTCTGAGAATTTTGGAATATACCATGAAAAACACTTAATAAACACACACACACTACATCATGTACCGAAATCTATTGCCTGGAAACTGCAGCAAAGTCATGATAATAGCTTGGACTTTCCAATGCCCCATGTTCATCCCCTCAATCAGGCATAGCTGCACAAAACTAATAACACCTAAGGTGGGCTTTGCTTTCATCAAGCCCCATTTCTGTAGGAGCCCACCGGGATGCAGACTTCCTATGGTTTATACAAAGCTCAGGTAATTACACAGACCTCAGAGCATCCACTCTGAAGCAGCTTTGACACCTGAAACATGCACTGATTGATACTTTTATTTATCCCTGCTTCTGAAGAGTGACTGCAGAGAAACCAGGCTCATTACCATCCTTTTTTTTCAGTTTTTTGGCTCACAAATAACAGAGTTCAATTCAAACCCCAGTGATTATGCACAATGCAGAAAAAAGGAAACTGATAAGCTGTTTTTTTTTTTTGAGCACCTCAGATGAATGGAGAATGACGACAAACCATTAATTACAGTATGGCAGCTGGTAAGAGAAGCAGATTGTAATCCGTTTAGCCAAACTCATTCAAGCACTTTGATAGGATGTCATAATTATCGCTGGGGCATCATTCTGACCCAGATTCTTATTTGCTTTATTTAATTGTTTTCTAGGTTCCTCAGCTGCAAATATTCTCAGCTGGCACCGATTCCACAGATCTCGTCTTGCAAACAAACTCCAATATTTCACAGTCTAGTAGTTCACCTTCAGCAGCTTTTTCCTCTACATTTGGCAGAAGAAGTGGATATACTCATGGGTGGCTCCCCCTGTAGTCTGAGATTTGTTGTTATGTAACCATTATATAATAAACACATAGGACGTTTCAACTTTAAGCCATACAGACCCCATGTGAGCTCACTATTCTGAATGTTTTTCCTGGCTCAATTTAAAGGGAAACAGCACAACATTGACCTGGCACCTTTACCTGTTTTCTCCAACAACGGTAGAGGAAATGTAGTCTGAGTTTTTATTTCTATTCCTTTTTTTGTGAAATGTGAAGGCTAGCAAGCAGTTGTCTACTTTCACATCCGGCAGACATGGAGCAGCAATGAGCTGAAATGTGCAAAACTGCTTGACAGACCTGAGAGGAACTAGTCATATTCTGAGTTTCTCACTACAAGGGACCATTTGAATACCAAGGACAGTCATTTGATCCAATGTTTATACAAAAATACTGATGAAAGCAGCTTTAACTTCAGTAAATTGTACAGAACAAGGTGCAAAATGTCAATTATCATATAATATAATATGATGGGTTTTAGTCATGGTACAGAAAGAAATTGAAAAGTGAATCATCTTAATTTCAATAAAGGAAAGAAACAAGATGCTTGATACGAAATTACTTTCTTAGTAGGTAGCGGTAGGCATCTTAATAAACACGGAGGAGAAGAAATTATTAAAGGTGGCCATCAGTAGCAGGTAATTATACGTTAATGTTAGTAGCTGAAACAAAAGCCATATTGTACATGCCAAACTATAACAAGGTAAAAATTCCACTTCCAACAAGAGTTTGTCTTACACATACGGTCACTGGGGGTGAAACAAAATATCGATACAGAAATATATAGTTGTCTTTCCTTGTGTGATACGAGTATCGATACGCTGACGCCAAATATCGATATTTTAATTACAAAAAATATGCTGATCTAAACAGATTTCTCTGCCAATTTGACTCCCAGGCGTCTGTACTTCATGACTCCTCGCGGTGGCACTTATTACACGAAAGAAGGAAACTTGGACAGACGTTAACTGGCTGAAGAAGAGAAAGTTACGTTATAAGTCAACTTGCAGCGGTGAATGCAATGTTTACACAAAGATCCCTTTCTCGTCCCTGAGGGCTGCCAGTATTACAAAGTCAACCACTGGGTTTATTTTCAAGGACCCCGTGCCCGTACAGCGTGGCCGAAAAAAAAAGGCTTTGCCAAATGTTACAACCACTGGAACCAAGGTATGAAATACCAAGCAGAAAACATTTCACCGAAAAAGTCATGATGAGACGAGAGGAAAGGTGAAGGATGTACTCGAGACTCCAGAGAGAATTGTGCTCACCTGCGATGGATGGACTCCAGGGCCCACAGAGTCCTTACGTGACAATCACTGCCCATTTTATTGATAACGAGTAGGAAACGCATTTCTACTTGCTGCAAACAGGAGACTCATACCAGTGCTAATCACCGCCAAGAGAAGTGCACTCACCTCTGAGCATGCTGATCAGTTCCTGTACAGGAACATGCATATTTGAGGATGACTTGAAATGTGCTCAGGTTTACATAATACAAGTTACTTCGAAGCACTGAAATGTTCTCAGGTTTATGTAAAGCAAGCTGGTGAAATTTTCCGGGTTTATATAAAATCACGTGTGTTAAGCTTCTAAAAAGTATAAATGTAAAATGTGTTTACATACACTTTTGTATATTTACTTTTAGAAATGTTGTATACGGTTCTGACTGAAAAACTTGTTCTACTGTGTAACTGTGCTGTTTTGCCAGTTTGTCACAATGACAAGTTATAGTAGGTGTATTTGTGAAAGAGGCACTAAGCTAAGACTTTATTCACTTTTTGTTTAGTGTTTCATCTCAATTTGTGTCAAATTCTGTAAAACTGACACCAAATTGCAGTGACCAAATATAGAAATCCTGCCCTTTTTACAGGCATGCTGTATTCTTTAGTTAGATTAGACTCTATCACAACAGTCAGTCCCTTTTCATTTCTGTCTGCGGCATGTTGAATGACACTTGATCACAAGTGTAGATCAAGCTTCAGCCAATGAAAAGGCCACCTAGAACAATTCACTTTCCAGTCCGTGTTAAACTGGAGTAAAAATGAGTACTGCACAATATCATTTGAGTTGAACATCTGCTTTAAGACAATGCGTTTGTGTTTCCGTTAATAGCGGCACCCACTTAACTGGCTTGGATGAAATAAGTGTTTTTCAAGAGTATAATGAGGGAGAGTGATACAGCCATAAAAATGAATGAGGAAAACCCTTTTAATTGTGAAGTCAGGGGCAGAAGTTTCATTCCATTTTAGCCGTTTCACACATAAAGAGAGAGATGCTGCGATGACTGTACCTCCACTGTATGCTCTACAACCTGTACAATGACTCATTGCCCTCAGCAGAGCTCAACTGTCCAATGAATCCTCTAATGAGAAAATGTATTTCACACTGACTGACTGGATGTTGAAGCACTAGTGAAAAGAGGCTAGGTGTGATCGGTGTGTGAAAGTCCGAGGTCTTTCCTGCTGGGAAGGTTTTTCCGCTGAGGTTCTTTATTGCTGCTTTATTAAACACATTTAAGAAGTATGTTATTTTTTTCCTCTAAAGCTTACATATGTTGTTAATTGGTCTAAGAATTGTTGCAGATTAATTTCTGTCAATTTATTAATCAACAATAACAAAAACATAAAACAAACTACTAATGCACATTTAGAAAATGTTGCAAAAAAGACATTTTTCAACTACTGCTTTACACCTTATTGTCATATTTGTGTGACAACCAGCATAAGCAGCATTCCGGCTTTGTTGGTAATTTCCTGGCCTTGAAATTTGCACAAAGCAAGTTGTTGGTATTTTGTGGAAAATGTTAGATGTATGAATGAGAATATATGACTCAGAACAACATCTGTTTCAAGCATAACTTCATTCTACTGACTCTTCTTTTGATGATTTTATCATTATATCAAATTACATTTTAAGCTATGGTGTAACCCTCTGCAATGTTTAATACAGTGGAATTATGACTTGAATTACATTAGATCAATGGAATCATATAAACTGCATCACCAAACTCTTATTTATTTCTATAATCATTGCACTAAATAAGTGTTAATAAAACACACACCATCTGCGTCCGGCTGCAGATTTGTGGTGCGCTGTGTACATCCTGTGGCGCCACAACATCCAGACAACAGTATGATTTCCTGGGAAGCCTATTCCTAATTTGTGGTGGTGCTGTCATCTTGCTTTACTGTCACTGGCTCAGCTGTTTCAGAGCAATGACAGTGAGGTGACTAGCTGAAAGCATATATATCAATCATGATTCCCTCGACACCTTAACGATATTCACCTTAACTCAGCCCTTTTGCACTTTGCGAACTGCACCTACAGTACATGCGGCAAAATAGCAACTGTGCTCGGATGTGCCCACACTATCGGTACGCCCACTGCTTTGGACCCACTGCTTTATTTTTTGTTGCTTGTTTGTCGTTGTACTTTTGAACAAAGGGAAAGTAAAAAATATTTCGTACTGTTCCTTTGTGTCATCACTAGATGGATAGATCACAAACATGAACACTCAGTTAACAGAGTGACAAATTATTTTTGGAAGAATGACAAATTGACAGGCCTGATTACCTTTGAAACACCTGTTGACAGAAAATTATTCAGTGAACAAACACCAAACATTGTTCAATTTCCTCTTCTTGGTTGTGAGGACCTGTAGCTTTTGTTTTTAGCAGTAAATTGAATATTTTAGGGTTTTGAACTGTTGATTTAAATGAAGTAATTAAAAATTCTGGAAGATGAGCTGACAAATAACACAAACTTTAGTTGCACCGCTATATTACTATGCACAATGTAAAAAATACTATTAATGTTCATAAATGAATCTGAATGAGTTTTTTTTTTCATTTTTTTTTTTTCAATTCATCCATAATATTTTCACTCTTCATCGTGTTGGTACCCAATCAGCATTGGTTTAGGTCTGTGTGTTGTTGCTGGAGGTTTTGATATTTTAGGAGTGGTGTGTTGAGTTGATGCAGTGAATAAGGGAGAATGAGGACAGACTGTAGTGCTGTGCAACCAAGGTACAGAGCACCAGGCTCTTAATCCCTAAAATAATCCTGTCGACTGTGGCCAGTGGGACACATCTGAAGCCTTCTAGCTATAATCCACACAGACGCAATGCTGAAACCAACACCTAACATCACAGACAGAGAACAGGGTAAAAACTGTCCCATAGCTATTAGAAACTCCAAAATCTCACTTCAACAGTGGAGACTTTGAAGTTGATCTGTTCTGAGTTCTTGTTTTTTTTCAATTCAGTAACATTTTCCACAGATGCTGAGATGCAGCCTCTAACTGAGGGAACAGCAAGAAATTGTCAGACCCCTGACTACTACAAAATCAATGGCTCCACTCTGTTGTTACCACAGCAGTTATTACAACAAACCTTGTATAGCATCACCTTGTCCCCTCCAGCTTTGGGTCCCCTTAAGGTGAACATGCCCTCCTTTCTGCCAGTGCATACACATAAAGCCTGAAGACTGTGGTTGAATGTTTTTTTTTCTTGTGTGGAAGCAGCTGAAACAAAGCTGTCCACAGAACACAAGTATGCATCTCTCATGTGTGAACAGTAATGAAAGGCTGTGTTTGTACTGTACTCCTCTTTTCCCTCATTTACACCCCTCAAACGTGTGAGATTTCACAAGCTGTTTATTTCAAATTGAGCACAAGTCAACACCTGTCCTTCCACTAGAACTAATTCATGTACAGAAAATCGTTCAAAGCTCTACATGAGTAATCTCTGGATTAATCCACATTATTGATTCTTTTTTCTTTTTTTTTCAAGAACTGACACTGACTGAATGAATTCGACTTTGAGTGAATCAAACTGAATGGGCCTTGGAAAAAGAGTGCTTGAATAAAAGTTGAGAGCTGGAATTCTGAGAGGATAAAGATGAGCATTTGCAAGAGGCATAATGGGTGAGTTTTTTTCCACCAAAGACAATCCCGCCTTATAAATGTGTGAATGCTCTGCGTAATACATTTTCATCAGAAAGGAGTCCGCTATACACGCACACACAGTGAAATGTCACATTCAAAACCCAGCTAGACAAAAGATGATCAAACAGTTAGGCAGTCTACTGCATCATTATCTGTTAAACAAATAGCATATTGTCTGGGAATCTATTACCCAAGGCAAACTCTGGACTTCTTCAATCCCTGTCAGATAGTACTTCTGTTAACAGTCAGTACTACTCAATCACAATCACTACTGCTAAAGATGACCATATAGCAGCTAGGATTACCACACAGTATATTCTAGCACCTTTGCTCAAACAGCATTTATTTTTCTAACATGCAGCCATTTTAAAAAGGATCCACGTAAAAAGGCCAGGAGCACACCGCCTGAACAGATTTACTGGTAAACAGTTCTCATTTGAAAATCAGTAGCAATGACTCACAGTGATAAGCACTTAAAAGATGAATGAGTCTGTATTTCTTTCATGAAACTAAAGCAAGCTGTAGGCTTAAGACGCATATCAAATCATTTCAGTTATTTCAGTTTTGCTCCGGGCTTCCTGCACTGCAAAGAACACATAACTTGCCTTCTTGGGCGACACAATACACTTGATTCAACCAAGCATTTTTAATTTCAGAAACTCAAAATTTGCAAACTGAGAAAGAAATCTGACAGTATCAACATACCTCTGCTCCCAAGTGCAAGTGAGCTTACTGATGTGATCCACCATGCACTCCAAGTTAAGGTAGGAGGGAGTATCAATGGTGTTGACGAGTGTCTTTTCAGTTCATCCTTCTTTCAGTAAGACCCAACTTTAACTTGACAGAGGCTAACATCAAAGATTAAAGGCGAACTCCAGTATTTTTAAACCTAGGCCCTAGGTGTACATATTTTTGGTATAAATGATTCATACTACATGCTAACATTTCCTACTACTGCAGATTCACATTAAGCGCATTCAACTGACAAAACACGAGTTGGCCATGTAGGCATGCCATAGTCCTTGTCACAGTACTTACCGTTGTGATTCATCAAAAATGCATCTACAGAGTGAAACAACAATATTTTTGTTTGCATTTTTTGACAGCGGATCAATTTTGATCATGTCAGGGAGTAGTGTTATACAGTGTGCGGGAGTGATGGAACATAAAGAAGCAGTCTTAGTTAGCTGTTCAGGCGACAGGCTGCCTACCTCCAACTTCTCAGTGATGTAACCAACCCTTTTTCCCTCATTAATGTCATCAGGTTCTTGATTAGCATTTGGATCAAATGAGTTTTGCAATTGTAACATCCGTCTTGTGATTACATTTTTTATCAAAAAAGCAAAATGACGGTGGAGACAATGGGCAAGTAATGTAATGGGTATAAACTCCACTACCATATAACACTGGTAACACCGACTACCGCAGTAAGCCTAGTTTCCACTGTAGTCGTCCTGCGACAACTCACATTTTGCAAGATTTCAGAGCAATACTTGAGTATCTGGTTACAAAAGGCATATTAATCTTTAACAAGGAAGTCTATCTTGTTTCCCTTACAATTTCAGACACTTATAATAACAACCTCAGCTTGTTAGCGGCAAAAACAAGTAAGGGTGCTCTGATCCGACAACGATCGTTATCAGTTGATATACACAGTTTGATCAGGGGTCTCTATAATGGTATAATGGTAAGAGTCCATCAGATAAACACACAACGGAGTTTCTCTACGTGCTGCTAAAATGCCACAGACACCCACGGTGCAGGATTCTGCTACGCGCCTGCTGCTAACAGCTCACAAGCTCTCCTCCTGTCAATATAAATTCGGATTTTAAGTGCCACCTTGGTTTAACCAGTACAACATATTTGTGAGGTCCTGTCAGCCAGCCGTTTGTGACCGAGGAGATAGATAGACCAGTACCGTGGAAGAATTCTCATAACGTTAGGTCTCGCACCGAGTTGTCAGCCAGTGTTTTTAACTAGCACTGACACAGAGCTGTGGAGAGAAGGGTATGGACTATGGAAACTATGGAAATAGCGTGAGAAGACACACTCCGTAGTCAGATGTAGTCAGTAGAATTTATCATGCGGGATTGCCTATCTGCAATAAGTGCATTTTCTGTCATCATTCAAAATTCCTACAGTTTCATGGTATTTGATGGTATTTCTTTTTTCATGCATAATCAGGTGTTCACAGCATTTTCTACTGGTTGAGAGAGGAATTACTAGCCCCTTTTAGGTAGAAAAGGTGGTACATTTGCTGATAGGTAAAGGCAGCTGTCTGTCTATCTATAAGGGAGGTGTAATTTTACTCTCAACCAGTTTCTCATTCCTTCATCCCCAAAAAGCTGCCACTGGGGTCGGCGTAAACATGTGACGTGACGTGACGTGAAGCACGAAGTGACATACAACATAGGCATTGGAAGAAATGTGGCGACACTTGATAAATTTATTTAATCATAGACCCGTGGCCCATATTCTCGCCTCCTCAGTTAAACACACACCGATGTTAAACCCCTGCTATTAAAGGAAGCATACGGTGGAGCGCCTCGTCCCCTCTGTTAGCTTCCCCAAGCAACAGACAGCTAACAGGAAGCAGGTCGAATTTGTCTTCAAAATAAGAGCTTTACATTGCACCCCCATTAGAATTTAGAGCTTGGTTCTTAGCGGGGGGCTTTTAATATGGAAGTAGCGAGCGTTAGTAGCGTGCCGCTACAACAAGCTAGCTGTCAGCTACAGAGACCGAGGAGACGTGGCGCACTGTTTCGTTCCGAATGTTGTGTAATCAAATACACCAGTATGGCGGTATATTAAAAATTCATATCATAATGAAAATATTCACCGGTATTCGGTGTGAATCGGTATACTGCTCAGCACTAGTTTCGAGCATGAGAGCTAACAGCTGACAAAGCTAATAGCTTAGTGCGGAGCAGAACACACACAGCACGACTGAGACTTTCTGTTCATATAAACATGAAGTGTTAAACGGTGAACTGCAGTTTAATGTGACAACACAAGTTACTTTAGCTGAAAACAGTTTGGTGTTACAAAAATCTTGATCTTAGATCCTATAAAAAAAGTACTTTTAGTGGAAATACTGCTGAACCAATTCAAAATCTTTTGGTGTGTGTGGTGGTAAATAATAGGTTTCAAAGCAAAAGAGAGCTGTTTAGTGAAGATGGATTTCACAGGCACTTTACCCCTGCGATTAACAGGACTTTAACCTTGTGTTTTACATTTAACACAGTCTTAATGACTCCAGGTGGAGCGCTCTGTGGGTATAGCTTATATCACTAATGTGTGAGAGGGCTACAGGATAGCTAACTACAGTGCACCGATTTGTCTATATGTATCTCCCAAATCAAATTACCCTGTCCTTCAAAAGTGATGGTTCGGCACTACACACGCCAACCCCCTGTGGCTCCAGCATGATGGGGGACTGACAATTTAGCAATCACTTTTCCAGAAAAGTTCAAAGAAAAATGTTTCATGCACATTTGGGTCAGTGAATGAACTCAACTGTTGTCCACCAAAAAAACACTGAGGGGCATTCACAGCTGCAAGTTTTTTTTTTCTTATTAATGCACCAATTGTGAGCTTGTAAGGACTGACTGGCATTTGACATTCAACATGAATACATGTCTGTGTAAATCCCCTATGGAAAGAAGGGAGGGGAGATAATATAGAATGGAAGGAGAGAAGAATACAAATAAGGCAGATAACTGCATTTCTGCTGTGTATAAAAGACACAGAGATCAAACTGAGGCAAGCCGTGGGTGGTTGACAAACCCCAGACAGCACGCGTGGATTTCAGGGTGCTATGATATTGTTCAGGCCTGGGGAGTCTTTTAATTACGCTTCATTTGATTTAATATATCAGATGATGATAGATAATGTGTGGACAGAAAATAGAGCTTCACATTACTTATCATGGGGGTTTCTCTATGATTGGAGCCATTCATGAAATCTCCTTGGTTATCAACTAATCCGACTAAACCTTTTTTTTTTTTATTTGCTCAAACAAACAAACAAACAAACAAACAAACACTCATAGGAGCATCATCTTTATCCTGTTATCTGCTAAATTGCTGTCCAATATTCAGTTTATTGTCGTGAAAAAACAGCATGTTGTCACAACTAAGAGCTCTACGTTAAACAATGCATAAGAGAGTTAAGGGATACCCATAATTGGCACCATTGTACATAACCATATGGCATGTTTCTCACACCTATGCATTAACACATATCCTTTTTTCCAACCAAGAAGAATTTCATCTGGGTTTTCAATCTAAATCTCAATTGAAAACTGAAATAAAATACATCTGAAAATATAAGAAAGTGGCATGTATCCACTGGTCACTTCCACAATGTTTAGACAGAATTGTGATTTAGAATATTACAACATCATCCTATCAAAAACACATGATTTCACTGACACATGACAGTGCTGTATCAAGCATGTTTCATTATTGTGCCATTTTATTTTTTATTTAATACAACCATGTGTTTTTTGGCTTATAAACACATCAGTTTGTAAAAACTATACACTTCATTTATTGGCTATCGATAATGTCTAAACAGTCATAGTGTTGTGTGCTGCATTGTGAGTGTTTTTTGTTTTCTTCTTTCTTTGTTTTTTTAATGAAATCCAAAACACAAACACAAAAGTTGAAGTTGACTGCATTCAACATATTTTTTTCACCCTTCTTTCTGGGAGTTTCACACAATTCTTGAGAGGGTTGCTGTTTTCCCGCGCTGTCGTGGATCTGCTGACATTTACGAGCACGGAACGCATTTTTTAGCATCTGCTTTCCCAAATCTAGCCACCCGTTCTGAGGTAGCCTATTTGCTCTGCGTACTTCTGTTACCGTTTCTGAGCTGGCAGGGACTATCTGAACAGCTCAGCAGGGACATCTGCCTCCCACAGCCATCTGTGCCCAGGTCCTCCTAATCCCCCTCTCTCTGTCAACCTTTCTCCCTCTCCTTCCTCAGCTAGCTTGTACATCAACTACTTTAAACATGCGTACATGTATAGTATATACACATAGCACGCACACAGTAACACACACACACACACAGACTTGCTGTGGTCCTCAGTTTATGATGACAACTTAAGAGTTTCACATGAATTATCAATAACAGTTGCACGGCAAAAAGCAGGTCAACATGCTGCAGCATTGTATTGAAGTAAGAAGACGTGTACAAGTTCATTGTATATAAATGTATATATATAAAAATGTCCCTGATTAATCTCACTTTAAAATATGTGTTTTTCTAAATGGGCTCATCCTTATTCCCGTCCACTCTGTTACCTCATTTGTTCCACTTTGAAGTGTACGTTGGGTGATTCCTTTCATCAGTATGTGCCTGGTCAGGTATTCTGCTACCGAACAGTTTACCCACCACTCACTGCCCAAGTGACAGGTCAGGCTTGGCAGTGCGCCAGGGAGAGTGAGGGAAGTGGAGTCAGAGGGATAGGTCAAGGCTGGATGTGGGGTAGAGTCACTCACCGCCTGTTTGCCTGGGACTGCTCAGGGTTTACAGATGAGTTTACAGTGCTCAATAACAGAGCTTCAACCCCAAATTAAATCAGACAAACTCCAAACAAACGTGTTTGTGTACTGTCTAGACTGCGAGGACTCTTGAGATGACACGGAGAGCTGAGCTCGCTGTGTTTTTAAATGTCACTGCAAATGACTGCAATAAAGGCGTGGGGGTGGGGTGTCTTGTTAGCAGTCAATTATTTTACCTCGAAACTTTAATGACCTTCGATGTCGTGGGCAACTACACTGCGGATGAAACAGTATCAGAAATAGTACAAGTATTAGTGTTGGAAAGTCTGGGTTTGGACACAACACAACAGGACGTAGAGAGTTAACTAGTGCTGAAAATGTAAAATATTTAGGATGACGGCCTTCCGATATTATCGGCCGATATTGACTTAAAAATGTAGTATCGTGAATTATCGGTATCGGGTTTTTATAACCGATGTTTTTTCATGCCCAGTCGCAAGTATTTCTCAGACCAGTGCTTACCCGAATTGTACAGTATTGTTTACAGCATTGTTTGAGGCAAAATGTTTCTCTCTAAAAATGGCAGTGCCATATTGGCACTTTTTTTCCATAACATAAGTTGAAGTTATTCTTATTTTGCACAGACAGTGTTTACATTTGGATTTATGTATGCATCCAGTGGGGCATCACAAAATTAGGCATAATGTGTTAATTCCACAATAGGAGATATGTTATGTTGTTAACAGTTTTGGTGTAAAAAGCCTGCATATATCGGTATCGGAAATTGAGAGTTGGACAATATTGGAATATCGGATATCGGTAGAAAAGCCAATATCAAGCATCCCTAATAACATTTATTCTGTCCCTGAAAAGAACAGTAAATAAAACCTACTAGGCATACATCAGGTAGATGACTGTAGAGTAAGTGGTTGGGTAGCACTGACTAATCTTTGTATCTCTTTGTTTCCAAAGTGATGGGCCAGCGCACAAATATATGAAAACGGGTAGACCTTTCATTGCTCCACGTATTCTCCTCTGCACATTTCTGACATAGCTGCCTTCCCCTTAGTCTGCTGTAATGCACCAATCGCACTGGTAAAAATATGCAATTTAGAAAAGACATTGGAGGAATGTGATTGAAACTGGGAACAGGGAGACAGAGCAGAAACATGTCAATTGTACCTACATTTATGATTTTACCTCTTACTTGATACTACGCAGACACCAGTTGATGAGGCCATCTGTTATCTGCATGATATATTGTAGTATCTGTAGTACGTTCACTGATTCCTAACCCGTACCAGCAACTCCTTCAATTGTATAATTCCTCGGTCAATAAGACATCTGTTTCTCACCTCGGGTTTTCTGCCTCGTTCTTTCTTACTTCAACAAAGCACAACCGAAATCCAAGAAGTTCTAAAGTAGTTTTGACTTGCTGACTCGAAATCTGTACACCCTTGACTGTGATCAAAGTAACACAAATAAACACTCAACAATAGTATGCAAAATCAAATCAGAATGATAACTCTTTCATGTATTCATGTATTATTAATGTATCTTAGGGTTTTTTCTCAACAAATGAATTCACTGCCATAAATCCAAAGATTGCAAAAAACCTTTTTGAGGACATGAACTTCATATTTAGTCAGGAAACATGTGTGCTGTAACATTCCTCTTAACTTTGAAGAAAAGGGGCAAAGCCAGAATGATGTCCTATGTAATAGACATTAAATAGACCACTCGATGGTAGGGGTGTAACTGTTCACCAAACCCACGATTCGGTTCGAACTTCGGTTTTTGACTCACAGTTCGGTTCAAACCTCGGTTTTTAAAAGCATACTGAAAAACTTTTTGGAAAACTTCCAGAAAAAAATTCTGTATTTTATTGTTGCATTGCAATATCAAGAACATGAACATTCCATAAAGGTGCCATATGTAAGAATGTGGCCAAAAGCGGTACTACACTCAAATTCAAAATACTGCGACATAGTAAACAAACTCTCTAGTCGATACTGAACAACACGTGGTTGTGGCATAAGTGTAGCGCTCCTGAAATGACACTAAACTAATTTCCCATTTATTTCCAGTTGTTTCAGCCTGATGATGAGTGGCTCTAAGACACACAATTCTGTTCTCTCAGTAAAGATCAAGATGTATCATTATTTATGGTAACGTTAGCTGTTGACTAGGGATGGACATATCAGATGGAATAACGTTATGCATGATATTTGACAGAACTGTCCTTCATTTTTGCCTCCCGTTTTATAACGTTATATAGTGTATGGCGATCTACATGCAAAGACCTAAAGAGGACTCGAATTTGGCTAAGTGTCAAATGTAAGATTTCG
>OMLP01020649.1:0-24187 GCA_900302685.1 Spondyliosoma cantharus
GCAATGATTCATAGATGGCGGTGGGTGGCGCCACATGCCAAAACATGATTTCAAAACATCAACATGACTTGCGGTCTGCAAAAGATTTTTTTTAATGCGAATATTTTGGCTGTACTGTTGTTGTTGGTGAGTTCAGTATGTTATATGAACATTATTCCTGAGTCTCTGTGACATATTAGGATGATTTTACGGCCAGTTGCTTTAAATTTCGTACATATTGTACCTTTAATGCGAGGTGTGTCCTTCAGCCCCAGTCTTGAAAGGCTGTTTTAAGTTTTACAAGCCACCAGAGGTCGCTGTGTTTGCTAAATTTGAAGCTTCATACTGACTGACAGTCAGCAGTGCTTTAGGACAGTCACGTAAGCTGCCCTGGGTTGTTTTCTCAATGATGAACCCATTGTTAAGCCACACCTACGACACATCTAGGACCGTCACCAGTTGAAGAGTCGTTCTGGTCGCGTGCACTTTGGCACGCTGCGAAACCACATTTGGACGTTAGAATTACCTTCTGTCAGACCTCGGCCGGTCAGGTTAAGCTGGCCGCTTTTCCTCGCAGCCTTCAGCAGACCGAAAGGAACAGTCGGTTCGGTCTTTTCCGTCCTAAAGCCCGCAAGAGAGTCCACCTTATTCGCTCTTTTGAATCGTGACATTATCGGTGTGTGTCCTAGTACCACTGATCTGTGTTTGTCTGAATTTACTGGGAGAGTCTGCTCGGCACTTGCCTGATATAATAACCCACAATTCATTGCAATGCGGATGTGACGTTTTCGTTTTTCCCGACAAGAAAAAAACAACAAATAAGAGTAACGAATGATCAATGTTTAAAAAAGTACATTAATTAGGCAGGCGATTTAGAGCTTTTTTAATTTCTTTGTTTCACGTCTCTTGACAGGCAATGATACATATCATAATGAATGATTACATTTAAACCTTTATGTAAATACATGTACAAGCAGGCATGACTGTAAAACATTACAATAAATGTAATGACACTGATTAGAAAATATTCTTTTTCAAACCAATTAAAAAACATAAAATACCCTGAAGTTGTAATAATAATGACATGTGGGAGAGCATCCTAAAGGAAGCTATCTGGTATTGTTGAAGAAATTACTATCACAATAAAAGATCTTTACTACTGCATTAATAATAATTATATTATTATTATTATTATTGTAATTAATAATTGGCTAACATGTCATTGTAACCTGAGATTTTGAGAATAAAGTCGCATTATTACAAGTAAAAAGTCAAAATAATACAAGAAAAAGTCATGATATGAGAATAAAGTCGTAATTTTAGGCTTTTTTTTCTTTAAGAGGAAGGAGGAAGGAAAAGAGCAGTCCTCCCCTGCATTAAAATGAGTAACATCGAGCACCTTATATACTTCAGTATAGGCTATACAAATAAGGAAACACTTCAGCAACACATTTATCATAAGTATCAGTTCTTTGAAAATAATATCTGTAATACTTTACAGTAATGGTACGTTAATAAACATTATTTATTGTACTAATTACCATTAACGCAATTAAAAGTTAACTAATATGTCAAGTAATCATTTACTAATGGTGATCTTGATTCATGTGTTTGAATAGTTATATTAACACAAATTAACTAATAATATTTTTTGTGACACTTAATTTTGAAGCAATCACACATGTTTTTAAGATTTCATGATTCATTCCAAATTTGAAAAGATAAAGACTTTACACTACATGTTACAAAGTAAATGCAATTATTTCATACACATTATTTATCATTTTCATATGAAAATGTGATTCACCAATTTACCAAGATATATGTTTGCACATAAGTTCACAAAGACAATTAATAAATGGTGAATTATAGTTAAGTAGTGCTTCTTTAGTATTCTTTTGCATTTACAGTGTGTTGATTTAAGAATACATCTTTTCAATATCAGAATAAAGGTCACAAGGAGCATTAATAAATGTAGTGAAGGCATGATTGTTCAAGACTATTAAATTAAACATTAAAAAAAATCTACAATAAGGGTCACAAAGAGCATTCATTAATGGTTGATTATGATTAAATAGGTAAGTTCCTCACTTGGACTGACCTGGGGGGCTGGGCTCAGGGGGAAAGCCAGTGTTTTGTTACTGGAAGGTCGCTGGTTCCATTCCCCTGGTTGGCATGTCGCAGTGTCCTTGGGCAAGATACTGAACCCCAAACTGCTCCTGATGACCTTGCATGGCAGCCACTGCCATCAGTGAATTAATTACGTCAGTAAGTCAGTTTGGATGCCCTAAATGTATTGTTAGGACAGTAGTTGTGGATCTGATGTTGTACATGTTAATGAACATCTTAGCAACCATAAACAAAAAGATAATAATTTATTATCTTAATTAATATGTTAACCCTTGATAAATGTTACAGGAGACAATTGTTGACAATGACTTAATGGGCTATTAATACATTATATTAGCATTGGGTAATGCTTATTATCTAAAGTGGTCAGAGAAAGACAGTAAAAAGTACAATATTTTGCCCCTGAGATGTAGTGGTGTAGTTGCGTAAAACTGAAATACTCAAGTAAAGTACAAGTACCAAATATGGGTTTCTGTTAGGACCCAATGCAGAGAACGGAGACTGGAAATAGTGACCAAGGATTTATTTGTACAAACTATGATCTCTGGAGGGTAGTGTAGACGAGAAGGCCAGGTTTGCAAAGACAGTTCAGGGGAGACCAGGAAGTCAGGGTGAGGGGCAGTGGCTAATCAGGAGGCCTGTGGTGAAGGCGGAAGCCCTCTGAAGGCTGTAGGTAACGGCTGGAACCCACTGGAACCCAGTGGTGAAGGCTGGAACCCACTGGAGGCCGGTGACAAAGGCGCTTAGAAGCTCAAGGACTGGCTCCATGCACCTGGTGAAGGTGGCTGCCAGGAACTTTGGTCACAAGCCCTGCCACCATGGCGTACTGCTGTCGCCAAGGCCTCCAAATAGGACCTCATGTCTTCAGGGGTTGCTGTGGGCTTTCAACCTGAGGGGTTGTTGATCTGCATTCACCACAGTGGCGGTTAAAAGTACCAGACACCTCCCATAAACAACAGTGTTTGAATATGTTCGTATTAAGCATCTGATTTGACACCACATATCCTGCCTTCACAGAATCCGTTATCCAGATTAACCTGAATTCCAGAGGTGGGTAGAGTAGCCAGAAATTGTACTCAAGTAAGAGTATTGTTACTTTAGAATAATATGACTCAAGTAAAAGTAAAAAGTAGTCATCCAAATAATTACTTGAGTAAGAGTAAGAAAGTATTTAGTGAAAAAACTACTCAAGTAACGTCTGATTTATTGTTTCAATAATCATGAATGTAATCAAATAGACAAAAACATAAAATAGCAATGTGCAAATTCTTTAACGAAAACAATAATTACATTTTTACAAAATAACTAAAATAGCATAACATAAAACATAAATTAAGGCAAATTCAGCCACTACTTTTTTTTATCTTTGTAAAGACAGAATTTATGGCAGAGCTGTTGTGGAGGGACAGCAAAGGAATTTGTGATCTTTGCATTCTTTTTAGGAGGTGCATCAGAAGAGGAGGATTTTCACTTTCTGTGGGACTCTATTAAGTCAGTGTACCTCGTCAGTTTGTTGGGGTGAACCCTCTGTTGACAGACTCATCACCACACCACACCATGACGGTGGGATACTCTATGACTTAGATATTTGAAAAAAAACATGCTCAGTGCCTGACAGAAAAAAAAGAAGTTGTTTATTATAAATTATTTTATTCACTGAAATTCACTTTACTTTCTCTCCACCATGGTGCTCACTGACTCCATGTGTGTGTGTGTGTGTGTGTGTGTGTCTGTCTGTGAGGCTGTAGTGTGACAATAACTTACTCCAAAGCAATGTACATTTGTCAGTTATTTATGACATTATAACAGGGCTAACGTTAGCCTATCCACAGCTAAAACACATAATATACAACTTACCGCAACGTGCTTTCTCAAGTTCGAAGTGGAGTTCTTGTAGGCTGAAATGTTGACATGTTTAAGCAGACACATATGACAGCGCATGACATAGATGTTCTTTTTTATAGTCTGTAAGGTAAACATAGAGTGAATGTGAGGCCAGGGGTGTTCTGCCTCTTCCGATTCCAAATCACACGCCGTTGTTTCCGCCATCGTTTTATGCTTTCAATCACTTTGCTTCTGTGCAGGGCCGCGGAGATTTTGTGCGTGGTCATGTGACTGCCTGGCTCTGTTTGATTGGTGAAACGGAGTCAAACGTTGTTAGTGGCTACGTTTGATTGGCGAAAGAGTCATGTGACAGAGCCTCTAAATAAAAGTAGTGAGCGGAATGCATCTCACTGTAATGGAGTAAAAGTAGCGTTTCTTCTTCACAAATATGCTCAAGTAAAAGTAAAAAGTATGTTGCATTAAAACTACTCTTACAAGTACAGTTTATCCAAAAAGTTATTTAAGTAAATGTAACGGAGTAAATGTAGCGCGTTACTACCCACCTCTGCTCCAAGTCTGCTGCCCCAGCACACGACAGCAAACAGAACAGCACTGGCCACCACAGACTCATAAAACATCCTCAGCGAAGCCCGGCAGATGTTAAAGGAGCGGAGCCTCTTCAGAAAATAGAGACGGATCTGTCCCTTCTTGTAGAGGACTCCGGCGTTCTTAGCCAGTCCAGTTTATTGTCGATGAACACCCCCAGATATTTGTAGTGTTGTCCACGATGTCCACGTTATGCCCCAGGATGAAACTGGGGTCACTGGTGTCCTAGTTCTCCTCAGATCCACCACCAGCTCTTTGGTTTTTGTTGTGTTGAGCTGCAAGTGTTCAGCTCACACCATGTGACAAAGTTGTCCACCACAGCCCTGTACTCAGCCTCCTCACCCTTGCTGATACATCCAACGATAGCAGAGTCATCAGAAAACTTCTGAAGATGGCAAGACTCTGTATGGTAGCTGAAGTCCGTGGCATAAAGGGTGAAGAGGGAAGGAGAGAGGACGGTCCCTTCAGGGGTGTGATTAGGGGTGAAGTTAGTTTCAGGTTGGATATTCGGCGGATATTCACTCGGGTCCAGCCGCGACTTTACTGAGGTTCACCCAGTCTGAGCAGCAGGAGGACGGTTAGCTCACCTCCCAGAGCCTCGTGCTGATGAATGGAAACTGATTCTCAATAGCTTCCATGTCATGTGGCCCACTGACTTCTGAAACATTCTGCGTCCATAAAAAATATACAATAATAAAGAAAATAATGGTAAAAAAGAGTAAAAAAAAAAGTAATTCTCAAGAGGTTAACATTTATTCAAGCAGCAATGTCAACTTCTACACCATTTAGTCTCATGTCTCGGATTCTGAAATTCTGAAAATTAATTTTTTTTCAAAAAATCTCACCAGTAGTCACCATTTATAGGGGAAAATTTTTCAAATTTTCTTCCAGGGGCGGCATGCCCCCGGACCCCCCTAGTGTTGCTAGGTTACCAACTCAGAGCACAGCTGCTACAAAAAAATCTAGGAGCACTGTGTGTTCTAAGAATTTTGGACGTGTGGGGCGAACTATTTCTTTCTTAGCTGCAGCCATCCCAACTGGACAAAATAAATGTAAACAGAGACATAGTGGAGTCGTATATTTTCCTGCTTTTTTGTCCTTTGCCAATCACACCTATGAGTAGGGATGTATATCGTTAGGATTTTATCGATACTGATACTCCTTATCGGTGCCGATACTTATCGATACTCTTATCGATACTACAACATGTAATTTTGTGTAAAAAGACTGTACAAGATGTTAAAAGATTCAACCTTCTTTTTATTACCACAAGGTAATAATTAAGCTTCAACAGAACAGAAGCTATGCAATTACAAATACTCCAGAACAGATAACCAGGACTTCTATATCTGGCGGATGCCAGAGCATGACGCAGCAATTCAGTTGAATTTAGCACAGGAAGTCAAGCACCGAAATAACAATATAACATCCGGTTACTTTTCAAAATAAAATACTCCGTGTTCACGCCAGCATACAAATCTCAAAAAAGAGACAAACACAAGCTCTTCTACTAATCCTTCGGTCGGGAACACTTCCTGTTATTGTTTTTAACACAGACATAACTGCGGTCACGAGTGATTATGTGATAATTGCGGAAACTCCTACACCTCGGGATGCCAGCTGTCTACCGGACTGCACCATGGCAATGGACTCAAAATGCAACCAGGGGTTGCTGGACGGCGGACGGTGGAGCAAAACCGGATCAGAGCCGTAACGCAGCGGACAGTATCCAGTGGAAAATCGGTGTAAGCAACTTCACCAAACACTTGGAGCGCGCGCATAGTATAACCCCCAATTTCCACTGGATGCGGGTCCGCTGCGTTACGTCTGCGCCACGCCAGCGGAGCTGATAGGTTTCACTTTAGTCTATGTGCTAATTTCCACCAGGTCCGGTGCGCTGCGTATCTGCTCCGTCCCAGCTCCGGCAGTCCGGAGCCCTCCGGCAGCGATACACAGGACTTCTATTTCTGGCGGATGCCGGAGCACGACACAGCAATTCAGGTGAATTTAGCACCGAGTAGACAGGAAGTCAAGCGCGGAAACAACAATATGACATCCGGTTACTTTTCAAAATAAAACACTCCGTGTTGAGACCACCACACAAATGTCAAAAAAGAGACCAACACAAGTTCTTCTGCTAATCCTTCGGTCGGGAACACTTCCTGCTGTTGTTTTTATGACACATACCTATAACTGCGGCCGCGAGTGATCATGTGATTATCGCGGGAACACCTCGGCCAGCTGTCTACCGTACTGCGCCATAGTGGACTCAAAGCGCAACCGGTGGGGATTGCCGGACGGCGGTCAGTGGAGCAAAACCGGATCGGAGCCGTGGCGCAGCTGACACGTATCCAGTGGAAATTCGGGGTGAAGCTAAAGGAGTGCGGCGTGTTTGATTGCTGTAACAAAGCGAGTAAACTTAGCAGCCCGGCTAACACTAAAGACTGCAGCGCCATGGCAGCAGCACCTGGTTCCGTTTCTGCGACGTCAAGTCACGGTGAGTTTGTTGTTAAGTTTGTAGTCATTACAGTTGGGTAGATGTTCAAAAACCATCCATGTCAAAAAACGATAAAAAATAATCAAAAAAAAAGTTAAAAAAATTTTTTTTTAAAAAGTACCGATAACAGTACCGTTTGTCCAGAATCTTAACGGTACCCTGGTACCGACCCAATTAGGAACCGGTACCAAAAAGTACCGGTCCATGGTATACATCCCTACCTATGAGTAGTAGAGGAAGAGGAAGAAGTAGTAGTTTAGATAGTTCCCTACTAAAAAACAATTAGTGGGCAATTAACAATTATCTTTATGCTGTTCAGTGTTTCCTACAGGAAGGTCGTGATTGTGAACACTTCAGTGGCCGGTCAAAACATATTTTGGCCGGGAAAATTTTAAACCTAATTTTATACCCTGGTGACAAGGCATGGCCATGTTAGACCTTTAAAAACATTCTCCGACGTGGTTGTGCATCAAGTCTTTGTCAGGGAGTCATACATTTTAGCAACTCGAAAAGTAACTCCTTGGACTAATAGTTCCAGGTACGTTGGGCGACCCTTAGTTTACCCAATTGCAATACAATACAACAACATCAGTAATCATAAAATCTGTACCTGGTGATCTTTTGCTCGGGCGTAAGGGCATCATGTAAGACTGTCGTGGCAGGAGAGGTGAGGATGGAAGAGACATGGACACTCCCTTGGCAAGGCTTAACCTGAAAACGTCATCGGGCACATTAGGGTGACCGCTGCCAGGCCCCGGGGGTTGAGGGTTTCCCTCAGGTGGGAATCTTCTTTGGGCACTGTGGCTGTGGACATCACCTGATGAGCAGAACATAACAAGGTTGTTAGAAAATTTAGAGAGAGAGTTAGACAACAGCTTTGTAATTACATTAGGAAGAGAAGAATCCTTAAATTGTGCTACATATTTAGGCACAAGCCCACGGTGCTTAAAAAGATTAGCAAGCAGAAGTATAATAGAAAACTTTTTTTCAGTGGTCCCCAGTATATCATTGCCTGTAAAGGGTATAATCAGCTGTTTTCCAAATGTGTCCTTAAGGTCACATGTTAACAGCTTATTTCATAGTTAATGCCATGTCTTATGCACAATTCTTTTCCCTGTGGTAATTTCCAGGATGAATTGAATTGTGAGAGGAATGCTTTTACATGCAGGGCTACATATAAAGACAAAGTGACAACCATAACACCATAGTCAGTGAGTTAAAATACATTTTAGCTTCTATTGTCTAGTCCAGTGACAAAAAATCAAAATTTAAAATAAGTTGTAAAAAGAGACACCTTCTCACCACTCGGACTCTAGAAAGACTCAGACCTTCATGCTTTTGTTTAATTATCTTCTTATTGCTAACGATTTTTTTGGCCACTTGAATACTTACCTTTTTACCATGGTCTGGGTTTATTATCACTCAAGAATATCTGGTTCATAAGCTTGCTTGAACCTTCTCTTGCTCAACCAGTCACTGGTTTGTTTCACCTCTTGTTGCTATGAATCTAAGTAGGTAGTGTACACAGTCAGATCTTGTGTGCTACAAATGACAGCCTATGTTCAGACTCACAGACTAGAAAACCAAAACAATGAGCTAACAAGACTAAATGCTGGAAAGAACTACAGATTTGACTGTTAATTCTCAGTGGGTTTGAAATTATTGACAATTCTTTCTCATTACACACAGTAATTTGAATCTGTCAATATTCAATAAATAAATCAGGCGAATTCCAGCATTCAGATGTACTCCTTATAGTCTAAAAACTGTGCATGTGGAGATTGATGCAGAATTTTTGTCTCATTATCACTGCTTAAGTAGTAGTAGTAAGTCACAAAAATCTACAATTTATTTGATTTTAAGGATTTTATATAATAAGAAACCAGAACCGGATGAAGCCTTTTGTTTAGCGTTCAGATTCATAAAGATGACAAAACTGACCTCGACCCAAATGAAACAATATACCACGCTATTTCTTTTTACTATCATCCCGAGTCTGAACGCCTGGAATGTAAAACCTCAAAAGAAACACCCGTAACATGTATATTGATGTAGAAAACAGCCTGGGTCTGACAAGATGGCATTTTTGAGTACATATAAAATGGACATATCATATCAGATAAGATTGTTTACATGCAAAAATGTCCCTTTTCTGACGCATTTTTTAAATTCATCAAATTATTTTTCATATATAGTATCAAGGTATTTAGTTCAATGTTATGCAACTATGTCACAAAGGCAGGTGCCACATGCTTGCAGAGAAATCAGCTTACACAGAAGGGATAATAGTGGATTTCAGCATACATTAGAGTAGTCACTTCCTGAGAATTCCTGTTCTGATTTGAACAAATCTGAAATACTTAACAAGTATCCTGTTTCTCCTGTCTCAATAGAACAAAGCTTGCAAGAAAGCTTTCGCAATAAGATTGGTTTCTTTAAGGTTTAAATCAATGAACCGCTGACTTTTTTGCTCTTACTGTAGCTGCTAGTACTCTGCCCGGTTTGCAAACACCGCTGCATCTGCCTCTGCTGCTGCTCATTGTGACATTATTTGATCAGCCCTACCTACATTCCAGCATCCACCTGCAGGCTCTGTTTTCACCACCCGAAGGAAAGTTTACTGTCATCATTTCTCAATCTCCTCTTTGCTGAGCTTTGTGTATGCCTGCAGGGGTTGACGAGAAGCCTAATAGATGCCAAAAGTTAACTCAGTTCATACTCTGTATTCACATAATACATTTGTCCCATGTGAGTTGGCTGACTGACGGATGATTACAGGAGTTCAAATTTCCTTGCATGTGAAAGAATGTTTGCCAGTTCTGTGGGGAAAGGTGTTCTGTCAGAGACATTTCTGACCACCCACATCCTGCAGTATGGTTTTACTGTCAAGACTTCACTCAAGGGTTAATGAGTTATACTTATTGCAACAAGATGTACTTGTTGCCACTTATACTCAAGCTATATGTATATAAATTAGAGCAAAAGACAACTGTCGTTGTTAATAAAATCAGCATGAAAGCCATGCAATACAAATGTTATATCAAGTTCTTCTCATTGGTGACTAGGGACACAAACAAAGTTGACTGATAGAGGTGGGAAGAGACCTGGATCCAGGGCCACATGATATGTATTTAAACCCAGGGTCATGGGCTAGTGAGCATTTCTCATGCCATCCAGTTGGTGGAGTAAATAGAGCAGTGTTATTGACCACTGAGTTAAGATAACATGTAAATCACTAAGCACACTGGCTGGATTTCCTTTGCCGTAGCTGTTTAAGGACAAAAATCCATCATTAAACTCATTCTATGAATTCACAGGTAGGTATCATTTATCGTCATCTCTATCTATATTCCCTTTCTCTCTCCCTCTGCAGGACAACAGCAGAATGTTGATCGATGCATAACTATAAAAACATATATCTGCATATGAACGTCGAATAAGTAGGCAAGGAACAAGATTTGGGTTACATGCAGGTAAATAGCCCATGTGGAGGGCATGCAACCCATCGAGTATCATCTGACAAGTATTTTGTTTTTTATTAGCTTTTTAAAAATGTATGCAGATATCTGTTTATAGAAACAAGACAACTCTCAACTTTAACTCTATTCTCAAGACTTAAGTTGTGAATCAGACTAAACAATGAGAGGTGAATGAAAGAGGAAGTCTTGGCTGTTTTCATGTTTTTTTAATTTTCTGTGCATTACATATTTTGGCATTGAGCCCTGGTTTTAAAAGGCACATAGTAAAAATTATGAGAAAAAAAGAACACCACAATTAAAAGTGCCAAAACATTCATCCAAACTATCGATCAAGAGTAAGCCACAAGAGATACCAAGAGCAAAATCTTGTATCCATATCAATGCATGATTCATATTCGTTTTCTAGTAGCTGCTTCAACTTCAGATTGCAAGAATATGGCCTACAGGGGAAAACCTCAACCGTGGGAAAATTCCTTTTTCCTTCTCCTGAGTACTTTTACCTAATAAACCACCATGAGAGCGAACAACCATTCTGCCTCTAAAAAACAAGCCTCATGTTCAGGAGTGTACGGGAGATCCACATTTCATGCTGTCTGGAAGTGGGGGTAAAAATACTTCCCATGTAAAAACCCCACATTGAGATTATGATTACAATCTCAAACAAAAAACGGCTAGTCTGGAATGCAATACAATCCAGTTTTATGGAAATCTGCTGGCTTGCAATACGATGGTAGATTTCTTTTTCTCTGGTTTCACTGTTCAATACACTTGAGCATTTGAACGTTCAGGGCAGCGATATTTCACTGCCTCTGCTGTCAAACACATCTAGGACCAGATATTCCCACCATTTTTCAGTCTGACCTAATGAGGTACTGCAATTTGTTCATCTCACAGAAAAGGTTCCCCACAGTCTCTTCAGATGACTTCGCTCAAGACTTGCAAATGACTTAACCTGACTACTAGTTCTCCAGGCCCTAAATGGAAAAAGCAGATTTGCTTATTTAAAACCAATTCAGCGTGGAAAGACCATTCTAGCCATGGAGCCAGCTAACAGCAAAGTAATCTGTCATGCGGCGGCAAAGTTGCCCACTCATCATGGCCACAAATTAAAATGTATGAATTATCAACCTCAAGATAACATTTAATACCTAACTAATAATACAGACCATACGTCAACAGACCCAGCTAGATCAGAACTGCAGATGTGGTGAACCACAGTAATGACAATTAACTTTGGTTCTGTTTTTTCAGGACTGCACTGCTTGGGAAGACTTCAGCAGATTAGTGCTGACGCCTGTCTGCAGCCAGAGGTTTGTAGAAATCAGTGAAGACTTGACTACAAGAGGCAAGGCGCTATTCGCATCCTGCTTCTCTCCTCAGGGAAATGAGTGTTGTTGGGCTGCCTGGCTAATCAGAAACAGAGACCCATTTTCTCCACGCCTCCTCCTCGCCACAGGGGACACAAAGCTGTTCTGTGTTTTAAAGGGCTCCTAAACAAAGAAGAATGCCAGAGACAGGAAGCGGAAAGGTTACAACGACACCTCTGCATGCCTTCAGACGTGGAAAAACCTGTGACTGACCCAAAGATCCAAAGATCACTCAGCCAAGGCCAGGACCTGCCGTCACCCTGACCTGAGTGGGATCTAATGCATCTACACTGATACTGACACTTTAAAGGGCCCTTAATGAAGTGCGTGTGTCTGACTGCTGGTTAGAAATGCAGATATAGAAGATATGATGCAGGGAATCTTACTCAACTTCTCTCTGTGGCAACCACTGAACATGAACCACATGACAAACGTTTATTCAAACATTTCAATTGCTTACCCCAAATCAATACCAAAGGGGATCATTACTAAACTAGGGCTGAAGGCTATGCAAAAACAATAATGCCAGATATTGGGTTTGGGATATGAGTCACAATTTTAGTGGGAATGGTAATTTTTGTATTTCATTTTCACTGAAAAATATATAAAATGATGATGTGATTTTTGCTGGGGTTTTTACAAAACAAGCATGTTCCCTTGACATCTGGAGCACCACAATGCTGCATATGAAATGGTAGGATATGACACAACTTACCTTGGGCAAAAAAAAATTGATGTTTGACTAGGATATTGCAGTAATGCAATTTTGATATTATACAGATTAATATTGTAGCCTTATTCTAAATGAATTAATCAGAAATTAATGGTGAAATATTCTGGGGCACACTGGTGACTAGGGCCGCAGACCAAAAACCACGACAACTCCTGGTTTGTGTCGACTAAGGATCTTTATGGCATGTTGGTTCTTATCTCTCTCTCCAATCATTTTGTGGGATAAGATGCCCCCCAAAATAAACCTTATACAACAATACATTAACCGTATCTGTATGGAATGAAGGTGATAAGGCCAGAAATGGGAATTTAAGTTTATGTCTATTTCACTGCAGATAATATACTTTGGAAAAAATAATAACTTCTGCTTAGTCAAACTATTCATCTGCAATTCATATGCAGCAGCACAAGCTCTCAAGTCTCAGTGTCAAACTTAAAAAATAACAAGCTAGTCCAACTGACTATAGGCCAGGCCAATTATCAGATCCCATATTTAGCATATTTTTTCGAATATCGCAATCAGTGTTTTTTTTTTGTCAGATTGCAGATAAAATAAATGAATTTCTTCCACCAAAAAGGCTTCATTTCATCCTGTCCAGCAGGATTACACAAAATCTACTGAACAGATTTTCAAAAACTTGCATGGAAGATGGGTCTTGATATTGGATAACTCTGGATTCAATTAATGAATTGGGCTTTGGTGGAAGTATGTGCTCAAAAGAATGCCATTTTAAGTTTAACAATGCACCACCCACAACGCTATAGCAGATTTAGATTATTCAGTGTTGATTGGTCACACATCCTGAGAAATAGCCTAAGTAACTAGCACCTAAAGTTACCAAATAAATGACATAGAGTAAAAAGTACAACCTTTGTAGTGATTAGTTGAGTATAAAGTAGCAGAAAATTTGAATACTCAAGTAAAGTACAAGTACCTTAATATTGCTTAATATTTGCTTACGTAAACTGTACTTGGTTGCTTTCTATAACTGGTTATTCTAAATGTTGACACTTGGATTTTGTGTGTATCAATTCCTAATATCGTTTTTTGTGTCCCATTGATTGTTCAGCATCGGTCTTGAAAAAGTTATATTTGTCAGTCCCTAAATACTGTTAGATTGGGTTTATTTTAAAGCTGCCAGCTGAGTGTTCACTTGCTGTAGTCAAAGCAGGTCGTGGTTGATACAGGTTTTAGCCATATTGCATGCTAAAGAGATTATGGTAAAGTTGTAATTTTGGTAGTTGCCTCTGAAAACACAAGGCGCCACATAAAAGTCATCTGTCCAATTTCTGGTGAGGAGGCTGCAGCGTGTCACAGTGACTGCTCTGCCATCTGACCGACACTTTATAACGCAGAGGGACACAAGGACAGAAACTCGCCAGTGCTATTTCAGTTACTTTCCTAAACCCTGGTTCGGGCAAGGCCTGCAATTTCAGCCCCTGCTGTGGTCAAGGAAATCAACCCTTTCTAATTATACAGTGCTGCCCGAAGATGATGTAAAAATGATTACAGTCCCTTGCATGCTCTTTCCTCCTCATCAAAGTGAAGGGCCAGAGCCCACGAGGACATGCCCAGCCCATAAAAACGGTTCAATATTATTTCAAGACATTGATTCAGAAAAATAAACATTAAAGTGCAAATCAATTATTTGAGCAGGTCAACGTGAGTCAATATTAAACATTTATTCAGACCAATGTTCCGTCTCACTGTCTGCAGTAATGTCATAAAGATGGAAATACTGTACTTTGGATTAAAACTACATAAAAGGGAAATATAAAACCTTTACTGGCTGGATGCTGATGTTTTTTTGTTTGACGCTGCACAAAATCTAATTATTTTTGACAATTAATTTTACTATATGTTGTGAATTGACATGCTACGTAGCAAAGTGACCATCCTCATCAAATGAAAGTCAACCACAATGAATTAAAACCCATTTCTTTTTTCATGCATGTCCTAAATGACCCCCGTCTCCCCCTGCTAGCATACTAGGCACTGTTCACATTGAGTGCTGAATGCTTTGAAATGTCTTTCATGAGTATAAATCTTTCGCCTTTTAAGTAAATCTGTGCAATGGAATGTGACCTGTCACTCCTTGTGAGGGTATGCAACCCCCCTGAAAGACACAGGCCCCTCTGCATTGTCCAACACAGGCCCGAACTGTCCAATAAAATGATACAACCTTAAATGTATACAAACTAACAAAGACAAAATACAATACAACAAGTATTTTGCTATTAGTGCCAGTGTTAACTCTCTCTGGGGAATAGGTTAAATTACATTTTAAAGCTACTGAAATTGAATAAAGTATCAGAGAAACCTCATCACCAAAGATGGACGATGGCCTGCAATTATGGCACATAGAGTGGAAATGTAGGGCGGGAGGGTTAGCTGAGTAATATTGACCTATTGACTTACATCATCATGTTTGTCTGAATAGGAATTGAGATTCTTCAGGTCTGTCTAAATTGGATTTTTACTAAAAACAAGTTATGTATCATATTGATAATGGTAATGCTCACTGTTTGCATTTTATCTTTTTAGGAGTTAGTGCTGTTGAGGGTCTTCATGTGACCATTGTTCCTCTTCGCTAATGTAGACGTCCTGTGTACTAGGCACGTATCATAATGAGTTTTTTCACTCTGTATCATGATATGCTTGTAAATGATAGTAAGCTGAATATCTTACTAGCTGTAACTTAAGGTCATCAGATGGACATTCAGATTTTTAAGATGATTAAGGCAACATGGGGTAACGAAAAGTGCTCAGACCAGACAGACTGCCTGTTACTTACAGTTACTTAAGTAGATGTAATGTAATAGAAGTCTAAATAATTATAGCTACTTGAGTTGGACTACAAAAGCACTGATTTGAAAGCCAAGGCCATTAGCATGCTTTGTCGGGCTGACCAAATGCCTCTTAACAAAATGTGTATGAATGCCACAAATAGTAAATGAAAATAAAAAAAGTAAAAGTAAAAGTATGCTGCATTAAAAATGCTATTATCAAATACAACCCATTACTACCCAATTATTCGAATCAGCGGCCACATTTTGAGACTACTGTAGCAGAGTCTATATATTATCATATATGCTAAACCACTAGAGTGAATTAGTAAAGAGGAACACTGTTGTTTCTGTTATTATGTCCACTGCCTGTAGTATTCAATGCAGACCTAAACGTACATTAACAGTGCAGTCTATGTTGAAAAAAAGCTTGCTGTGATAAAAAAAGCCTTTTTAAACATGATACTATTCCATCTTCTCCCCATATACATATACTGTATGCACTCTAACACACACTAATGCCCTATTAGCTTCTCACTAGTTAATTTTATGGAGAAACGGAGAAAATGAAGAACGGCTATAATTAATGCAGATTCTTTCAGTCGACACACAAAGCACGATGACCATTGGACAATCCACCAAAGGGGGAATTCTCCCGCTAGACTGAGTGCCAATGCGGATTCCCTGTGTACTTCCGAGACCAGGGTGACAGTCTCACAAAAGCTGTCATGGTTAACACACAGCGACCCACAGAGAGGAGAGAGTGCCAGACAACGAGGGATACAACGTGGGGGAGGGTAGTCATTACAAGTCCTCTATGATGGTGAAGGACAAATTGGATATAAATGTTAATAACATGCAAATCAGCATGCTTTGAAATTCATTAAATGATTTCAGAAATGTAAAAAGAACATAAAAAATGTGTTAAACAATGCTGTACAAACTGTCTGTGAAATGTTGTGGAGGCATCATTGTTTTTCCCATGAGGCCATTCTAATTTCAGACCACTTCACTCAGTCAGTGGTAGCCATAGGAACAGTCAAAATACTGTATAAGGCCGCCTGATAAAAAGACTGTTAAACACAGACTATGTAAGAGATAAATAATAAAGCTAACCGTGTGTGTTAGCTCTCTTGTGACACATTTGTCTTCATGTGTATAACTTGTGCATTAGGGTCCAAAATGCTTCATTTGTGGTGCAGACTAAGTATATGGCGAAGACCTAAAAAGGTAATGTGACATATCTTCCTTGCAGCATCTAATTTTCACTCTTGTTTCTTGTATCTTAAGAATATTATTCTATGTCAAGTGAACCAACAGACTGCCCAAATCCCTCCTGTGGGCACATTTTCTAACACGAAATGTCAAATTTGTCTGCCACAATCAAATTCCATTAACTCTTTAACTGTACAGAGCAACTCTCTTACTGGTTTCAAAGGATTACTCATCTCTGCTGGTGGCCCCTAGGGAGAGAAAACAACTGACAATGTCTTCAGTTTCAGCTTGTCAGAGAGAGGAACAGCTCCTGCAGCTCTGAAACCCTCAACTTAAATTCACATACACTTGATAATGAGAACAAATTAGCAGCTTTATGCAGAGATGCTGTAGGCAAAAGCAAGACTGCACAATGTTTTTAATCCTGAACACTAAGACTCTGTCTGTCTCTTTCCCTCCGATGCTCACTCTGCAGTGGCCTGAGCTCTGGAATGCCTTCCCCACTGGCCCCGGGGGAACAGAGGCTGATGGGGAGGGGTATGTGTGTGTCTTGGGGAGAAGAAGTAGGAGAGGATGAGGAGGGGGAAGGCAGCACTGGGCAGGCACCATGACATTTCCCATTCCTCTTCATAAATGACCAATTTAAGTGGGTATGGGAAAAGAACTATGAGCCAGACAGTGTCTATACCATGCTTTATTTCAAGATTTGTGACAGGGAAGCAAAAGGAAGGCCAGTAAAGGGACTGATAGAGGGAAACTACTGCAAGCTACAGAACAAGACAAAATTCAAGCGAAGCAGATTTTAATTAGACTGTTCTCAACCAGTTAAAGGATATTACCATAAATGCAAATGAACTGCTTGACCTACCTGAGAACAGCCTATATGGAGAATTGCTAAACATGAGCACAATGGAAGCCTATGATTGCACTCCTTTGGTCAGTCCTAAATAGACATGGAAACTATGATATATTGATGGCGAGATCCTGCAAAGATTACATCATTAATAAGTCACAAGGTCGCTGGTGGGCATATCTTTAAGCAAAAGACGTAGTTTGATGATGATCATGAAATAGCGTAGGATCATGGGAGTTGTTTTGTCTTCATTCCACGGCAGATGAAAATGGTAGATATCATGTTGTGAAGTGAAAAATTGGAGAGCATTCCTATATTTCTGACACTGAAACGCAGCATTTAAAGAGGTACAGTGTAGGTAGGTAAAACCTGGAGATTATAAGGAGCACTATGTAGTTTTGAAAAATAAATTAAAACTCAGAATTGTAATATTTACAATATGAATGAGGTAATAATACAAACTCAGAAATATAATTTTTTCCATAACTGAATAAACAAGCTGTTCTCAGAGGAAAATAAGGTCCACAGAACACTGTTTGAAGCTAGAAATGTGGCAAGGTCCGCCACATATAAACAAAGTAACAGTATGAAATTGTGTTGTCCTTTAAGGTCAGTTTGTCTATTCTATTTGCTTAGGCATAAAAAGTTAATGAAATCTTTCTCTTCTCATTAGAAGTTATTCCCCAAAACTACACAGGGCACCTCTAAAATGGAGAAAAAATATCTCATACAGTTATAATCTAATAAAAAAAAATATTTAAGTTTTATTAGTATTTATTAGTAAGTATTTAATTTTCGGTTCCCATATTATATATCCCTTATCATATTTATGCAACACAAATGCAAATCCACGAGAATCTAAATGGACCAAGTGGCCTTGTTGAATTGCAGAGAGCTTGATCTTGTTTCATCAGAGCTCTGGAATAAATTAGGGCAGGCCCACTGTTGACAGTCCTGGCTGGAGAGCCGATATTCATGCTATCAGCATTGTGTGCGAGGTCCCTGTATGAATGTCTCTCTGCAGGCCCCCTCCGTACCAGACTCTCTGCAAGTGGGGCACACTGTTCACTCCAACACTAAAGGTCCACTCATCCAACAACACTGATCATAACGAGAGCCCTTCCAGTGGTCAAAGAGAGCTGTTGTCTGTGTTGTAACACTTAAGAAGGACTAATACAGTGGTACTCAGCATTACAGACACAATCCATCTGTTTTGGATGTCCCTGACGCTTAAACAGAAGTATGAACTTAGACTTAAAGTAAGCTCAGAAAACAGTCAAAATTTGGCCCAATTTTATTTATATTTGATACATTTAAAAATAACATTAATTACTATCAACCACAAGATCATATTCTTCAATAACCAAATCATCTTTTGAGATGCTACTGTTTTAACAACTACTATTTCTGGTAAGATAAGCGAGGGCAGCGACATTTAATCAGCTAGTTGACTAATCGTGCACTTTTATGTTTCTTAATGTTGTTATTATAGTTTTCTTTTCTGCTAGTATCACTCTGGTCAACAGTCTTGGCATATTAAGCAGATTCATTAGCTAAAATGACGAGGTCTTTATTTGGAATAAAAACACACTGCTACAAGGGGTTACATGATCCTACATATCTATAGCCCTTTTTACATAGAGAAAGCGGCACATTTGCTCCAATGTTAGGCAGGCAAATTGGCGCCTTCTCTATGTAAAAACGTCTCTGGGTTAGGCGTAAACATGTGACGTGACGTGACGTGAAGCACGAAGTTGGGCAGTGAACAGTGACAATGAGTTTGTCTTTAAAATAAGAGCTTTACATTGCACCACATTGGAGTTTAGAACTGGGTTCTTAGCAGGGGGCTTTTAATTTGAAAGTAGTTTTCCGGCCGCTTCACAGCTATCGGACAGCTAGCGGACTCAACCAGACAGCTTCGCTAGCTGTCAGCTACAGAGATCCAGGAGACACTAGCATCTCCTGGCTTTCCAGTTTCTCATGTTGATGTCCGCGGATGAAGTGATGGTCTGACTGCTGTGATCAGCTGTTTCCTGGATTTAAAACTCCCCGGCGGTGGCCCACACAACAGTGCACGTCATCGACACCTCTGCCCATCTCACGCAGAGGCCGGCAAATTTACGCCTCGTGTTTACATAGAAATAGAGGCGGAAATAAGTGTACCCTCTGAGGCGTCATATTGAACTAGAAAACTTCTGTGATTCAACAATAAACATCAAAAGATAGAAATTCAGCTTGTTGCCAAGTTTGATTTCTCAAACCTGTCCAAACCAAGTAAACCACCTTCCCGAGCAACTCACTGATACTGCCTATGAATTCAGTAATAAAAATTGAAAGTTCATTTCAGAATCAAAATCATGACACCCAAGACTGATACTTCTGCTCTATTTAATTGCTGTCAAGCTACAGATGCGTCCATGCCTCTACAATAAAACCATATGATGTCTCACATGGGTTTTACATGGGGTTAATTACCTCAATGTCCTCTACATGTCATGGAAACAGCTGGTACAGTCTAAGCAAAGGACAGCTGGATGATGGATGACCCAGCCCACTTGTCCATAATATGATAAATCATTTTAACACAGCAAACACACCTCTGGGGCAACTATGCTTCAAAGTCACAATGCAGCCAGACGAAAGTATCTGTTAACAATATGGATATGGCAGCTCCGAGACAAAAGTGGAATTCATTTTCAGGCCATACTGAAATGTGGTCTGGAGTCCTAGGTTGCCATGGAGATCTGGTTTAACAACAGATTTGGGTTGCCATTAGCACAGATCATTAGGCAGAGCTGCTGCTGGGGCCAGGTGAGGTCATGAGAACAGCAGTAACCCCTGGACAACAGCCTGTTCAGTTAACGTTAAATGGACGAGGATATGGCACAAAGGCTGTCCATCCAAAGAGCCTAATCCCTTAAATAAACAAGGACCAGGGCCAATCTTGCAGCTTTGCGCCATCTTTGAAAATCTTTGTAAAAGGTGAATCTAAGTGAGTTTGGCATCAATCATATTCGCCTCATTTAATGCTCTTAGAGGGTCACTAGGATCTTCCTTTTGAACCATTAGCAAGTGGATGATATCCTGATGTTTTTTTACTTCATTAATAATGGAAGAAAAAGACAATTAACCCCTCTGACACTAACCAACCTCCTACACAGCTCTAACCGAATGAACCCAAAATTCCATCAGGTTTTTGCTACTTCTTATCCAGGCATTATCCAGCTTCAGCAAAAAGAACTTCCCAAATAAATAATCATCAGAAAATGCCACCTCTAAAACAACAGAGATGTAAATATGAACAGGTGGCAATCTATGCAAACTGCTCCTCTTTCCAAAAATCACTATCCCAAGTTCCTTTGAGGCTAGGCACAAAGGAACTGAGGTCATTAGTTCAGCCTGTCTCAAACCCTCCTGAGCTAAGGATGGTAAGACATTCATCTGCAGGCACAATTACGAAAAAAGAGTCTGTGTGTTCAGAAAGGCAGAACAGAGCAGTGCAAAGTAGAAAAGGGAGAGAGAGAGAAAGGGCCCCCCAAGCCCAAGACTGAACAGAGGTCTCCAAAGACACCCTCACAGACTTCTCTGCGAGTCAGACACTGTGACAGCATGGGTTGGTGTCTGCATAGAAAGATGGCGATAGATGAGAAAAACACAACCCTCCAAACTCTTGGAAAATATCAAAGTTAACTAAAGAGAAGTTCAGCAATGAACAGCTAGCACCTCGAACATCCCATGGGTGACAGGGACACTTGAAGTGCTTATTTAGACATGGACAAAAGATGCTTAAGGTGCCAAAACAAAAAAGAAAATCAGACAAAAGGAATGTGTTTGCCGGGCCAGGTCATGCTTTGATTAGAAAAAGCAGTGGCCTGCTGACCTCTCCAGCCAATGAACTGCCACGACAGCCACTATCAACCCTTCAAAGACCATCCAAAAACACTCTTGCATGTAAACTGATAAACGTTTTTTCCTCCTCTTTGAAGTAGTAAAAGAAACTATTTGCCCAAAGAGGGGTGTGGGGATAAGAGCCTGCCTATGACTGGTGTGTTGCTGTGCTGTAGATGACATCACCCCCTGCTTCCACCAAGTCCTCATGTATTTGTTTGGCTTCTTGTCCGTTGCTGTGGACACACTTCCAAGGTCACAGGCAACATCGATGCTGAGTTTAGGAGACCCATCTGGAGTAATGGAGAGTTGTCAATGGCTGCAGTCGCAGCAGACAGTGGGCCCCTGGGAACCACTAAAACATGTCTCCAAAATCTTCCCAGTCAGGAGGAAGAAAGCGCTGTGCCAGATTTGACCATCAGTTCTACTGCATGTGTTGCTGGTTGAAAATGAAAGAAATCACCATGGGTGAATTATAGTTTAAATTAAAACAATTGCAAGCATGGAAAATACATTTATCTTCACTTTGATGAGCAATAACAGTAGTTTTAGGTATAGTAAGACGCTTCAAATCCGTCATAGAACCAGATTCAACTAATCAGATATTCATCTCCTTTGTTCAGTAGTCATGAAGTTATTCCCATTGACAGTTATTCCATGCAGTTGAAGACTTAGTCGGCCAATCAGAGATTTGACGAGGGGGAAAAAAATGGGGGCCTTATCTTCATACATAGCTAGCTACAAAGCTACAACAATGGGATATTGTGATAAGAAAATGGTGACAAGCGTGGATTAGATCAAAGCAGCTGTACAGTCTATTGCAGATCAACCAACTGAAATAACTCAACTTTAACAACTCCTACCTACAAAAAATAACGGCTCTAAAATCAGCATATTCCTGCAATCAGTATGAAAAATGTTTACTCCAAGAAGTCACGAGCGATTGCAGTTTCTGTTTCAACAGGGAATTAAATCAGTAGGACAGATCAGTCATTTGTTACCGATTGGTTAGAGCAAGATAACACCCCCACAAAGAGAGGAAAGCTGCTAAAATGAACATGATGTCAGGCTGAATAAAGCAGTGAGATTAAATGGCAAGTTAACCTGGCGATCAGGCTAGATTATATTATGTGATGTAAAAAAAAAAAAAAAAGAGTATAGATAGAATCCAAAACTTATACCTGAAGATAGAGATGCGCGATATTACAATATATATCATAGTGCGATATAAAAATGTCTACCGTAGGACATAACCCTCTGTTGTTTATATCGTAATTTTAACGTGTAGGCTACTTGTTTAGCACTGTTGCTACACTAACGTTAACGTACACTACGGTTGTGATTTAATACGCCATGTAAAGCACAACTCAACGTCAGAATGACCGTTGGATATCCAAATATTGAGTTCAAAACAAGTTCATTGTATGAAATGCAACTGCAGCAACGTTACTGCTTTGTGGTAGCATTTTTACATCACCTGCAAGGACTCGTTTACGGCACTGGTCGCTCGGGAGTAAACAGGCAAAGCAGCATGGAAGAGACAGAGGAGAGCGCAATGGAAAAAATAACGTTACTAGTAACGTTACATCAGACGTGGATACAGAAGCAAGGGATATATATCAATATCGAGATATAAAATTAGCTATATCAAGATATACAATTTTGTCCATATCGCACAGCACTACCTGAAGACGAAAGTAACATTTACGTCCATGTTTATACTGTATATTTTGGGCCAACTGGCGAATTATTGAATCCAATATTCTGCCATTTTCTGAATGAAATCAGTGTTATTTTTATTTGACAAAAAAAATCAAAAAATGTGCTGCTTTACTAGTAAATAAAGATATCAAATAAATGTAGAGAGTAAAAAGTATTATATTTGCCTCCAAAAAGCAGTACAATGGAAGTATTAAAGTTTGTATAAAGCAAATTCAGCAATTTTCTTCTAAACACATTAAATAGGTCATAAATGTGAAAAAAATAAATAAAATAAAAAAAAAATCAACCATTTAGAATTTAATTGTGGAGCTAGGCTTCACAAACTGTGTTTCAAAATTCTGTGTTCAGGATTTAATGGGCGGGTCAGAAATCTTAGCCGCGTTACGTAACGGAGCCATCATTAGCATAAACCTGACCGAAGCTATAAATACATTCAGCGCATTAGCTTCGGTGTTTTTCCTGCTCGCTCTGGAGTCTCGGATAGCATCTCTTACGATTGTTTGCAGCTAGCTAACCAGTCAACTAACCAGTCAACCAGTAAGCTAACCAGTCAACCAGTCAGCTAACCAGTCATGTCTCCTCCACGTTGCTCGTGCATCTTTCCTGGATGCCACAGTGTGCAGGGTAACGGCTCCGTTAACTTATTTATGTTTCCTACAGAAGACAACGTAAGGAAACAGTGGATCGATTTTGTCAAGAGGAGCTACTGTGGAGAGTTCAAAATCACCACCTAACAGCATCTCTGCAGTGTCCACTTTACCCCCGTTAGTTAGAACAACTATCACCAGGCAAAGTCTGGATTTCTGAAGAGTCCATTGACGCTGGTCAGCGGGGCCGAACCGACCCTCTCCGTCCCGCCTTGCATCCTCCCGTCCCGCTGACAGCAGGTGCCACCATCACGGCCACCGGCATTGTGCCCGCCACTGACCCTCTCCATCCCGCCGGCAGCGGGTGCTATCATCTCCGCTACCGGCATTACGTGCCGCCACCGACCCTCTCCGTCCTGCCGACAGCAGGTGCCACCATCACGGCCACCTGCATTGTGCCCGACGCTTTTTCATGGACGTTAGTTGCTTTTATACAGAGAGAGATGGGAGCAGCGAGCTCA
>OMLP01020651.1:5947-17822 GCA_900302685.1 Spondyliosoma cantharus
AGAGCATACTGTGTGTGTGTGTGTGTGTGTGTGGGGGGGGGGGTGTGTGTGTGTGTGTGTGTGTGTGTGTGTGTGTGTGTGTGGGGGGGGGAAAAAAAGCTCTTTCTGTTGTCTCTTGAGAGCGAATAAGAGCAGGAAAAACAGAAAAGAGGAATGGAAAGCGAATAAGACAAGTGATATGTACACAGGCAAAGACATGATGATGCCTTCGGGTGTGCATGGAAGTCCCGCTGAGTAGAAACGAGTGTCTGTAGTTTGTCTCCGAATGGCAATTCAGTCCTTCTGTCCTGCGGTCTGAGCCTGAGCTCTGCCTCTGCAGCACCTCTGCAGCAGCTCCAGGCCGTCAGTTCACCATATTGGAGGAAACCACAGGGGTCTTCAACAATCTCTCTGCTTCACTCACTTGCCCCAACAGACACACACTGATCAAGCCTTGTTCTACTGTGGACCTCCCTTTTTGTGCTTCGACATTCTATTGCACAATTGGAAATTACAGCAGAGTTTAATAATAATTGCATGTCAAGCCCAGTGGTTCACACAGGTGGTATTTGTTTGATTATTATGTAATATAATGAAAAAAACAGCTTTGTATATCTTTCGCTCTTACACCTGTCAAGTGAATAGTAACAATCTACTGTGTTTTAGTTAGGTGGATGGATAGACCTCCTAAACATCAGTGAACACTGCAAAGAATGAGCATTTTTAGGAAAAGAACTGCAGTGGGGCGTAGACACTGAGTGCAGGCTGACACAGCACTCTCCCGCACTGCTCATCTAGCATCAATGAGTGAGTGACCCCAAACGGCAACTGTTTGGCCACAGTTCACATCCCCTGGCTCTGTGGCAAGAAGAAACAGTCAGGAGTTGATTTGCTTTGGGGATATTGCTACTGTTCTTCTGTGCCAACTAATATTAACTGTATTTTATGACAAAATCCAAAAAAATCCCACACTAATGCCTTACTTTCACCACAAGACCTGATAATGTAGATTATAACAACAGTACATTAATGGATGTTTTTCCATTCATTTTGCCTAAAGGAAGATGACATGACCACAAATCTATATCACTGTATCTTCTTTCTTTTTTTTTTTTTTGTATAACAATTATAAAATGAATATTCCACTTGAACATGTTTCTAGCCCTTTTCACTCTATTGGCAGTGTTAGGGAACGTATCTTCAGAAAGATGTGTTTACTGGCTTCAAAAATCCGGTCTAGGCTTATATGAGGTTTGAGGGGAGTAACCTGCCTGATAATGAAAGTTAATTAGTACATGCAATGTAACTTATTGTCAGAGTTATACAAGGGGTAGGATTACAAATCTCAACAGTATTTATCTGTAGAAAACCCAAAGGATATTTACCTAAGTACAATAGTCAGTGTACCACAGGGCTTGTCTATCAAGTACATTTTCAGACAACAGACATGCATACAGGGGAGGATCATGGAGCAGAAGGAGATTATGTGTAAAGTCAACAACAGAGCCAACTGAGCTGCATTGCAGTATTAAGTTCCAAAAAGTACAAGGTTTCTGTTATCTACTACTCTGGTTATTTAATTGCCGTCATCAGGCACAAGTTACAGAATTTTAAAACTGAATACTTCTGCATTACATACATTCTACAATTGACACTAGCCATATCCGACACAGTTCACGGTTCAACAGGTTAACTTGCTAAATATACAGTAACCTATAGCAATGGTACATTTTAGAGATTCCAAGTTTGAACTCTGTCACAATCCTCACTTGCATTTGAGTTTTGAAGCGTATCCTGTGTTTTAAGTTGCTAGCCCTTGTTGAGAAATCAGTCCAAAGTAATAGGGTCAGTTGTGGGAACATCCAAAATAAATGTAATCCACTTGGTTGTCACTTCTTCAAATGGGGAGAGTAAATGAAGACATATTGGTTCTTGCACACAACAAAGGAGAAACCGGGGTGCCTTTTTTTGCACCATGTTTGTGTTACCGTAGTTGGCTTGGCAAGTTACACAGTAGTTACTTGATATAACTCCAGTTCTATGAGTATGCTTGCAGCCCTCTAACTGCAAGTTATCACAGCCAAAATAAATCACATTATTTTTAATATGCTAAAAAAGAATCTGGGTACTGACATTGTTACAAAATCCATGACATGGCAGAACATGACACCAGCGACGGTGATGAAACCGGTATACCACCCACCCCTAATTGTGCCCTATATTTAGATTATTCATTTAACAAATATCAGGTTGCAAATGTTTTTTCCATTGGCCATATGGCTAGTGAATGTTACAATTTTAACAACATGACATAACTGGTCTGTGAAGCAAATCTACCAGCCACTTTCACACTTTCTTGAATCTGGCTCCCCTGAAATGTGATTTGGTATCTTTTTTTATTTATTGAGCAACAAACTTTCCTCCGTATAAAACGGATACAATTAAGTTACCGAATTCTGTAATGATTATTTGCGTGTACATGTTTTTTTTGTGCCCACATTTCTTTCTCTTTCCCATTTACACACATGCAAAACACACATTCTACCCCCATGAAGACCGTGCCAGCTGCCTACTGTTGCTGCCCAGACAGTGTAAGGGCAGCCAGTGTGAGTCAGACAGTCTCCTCCTAGTCATCCCAGTCAGCTGGTTAGTCAGTGGTCAGAGAGGTGACACTGTCAGCAGGTAGCAGCATCTCCACCCTGCTCAGCTGACACAAAGACATATGGTCTCGCTCCCTCTCTGGTTCTGACACTTGCCCTGCGCTGTGCACCGATTTCCGCCCAGTGTAAAATGGAGCCCTTAATCTCACTTTCTGTGTTGTACTCTCATATCAGATTTTGGCAGAGATGAGGACTTGAGTCATTGTGACTTGGAATCGAGTCAAGTCAAGGCACTGTTTTAATGACTTGCTACTTGACAGAAAATAAATTACTTGAGACTTGACTTGGACTTTGAAGTTTAAGACTCGATGCTTGAATAGAGTCATGATGGCTTGTTTTAAGTTCCATTTTTACTTTTTATCTGTCAGTATTTCACCGTTTGAAAGTGATGGGGAGGGATTCTTTTTTTTAGATTGAGAAGAAATTGATAATTAGATAAGCTTTTATAATGTTTCTTTTATTACATTTATTTCATTTAATACTAATAAATATAATGTAAATGCAATTGTTTTGATGGGAAGCGACTTGACTTTGGGCTTCGCTTGCCTAAACCAAGGACTAAACATGACTTGAGACAACCTGTGACTTGACGTGCCCCAGAAAAAACAGACTTGGGACTTGTTTCTTGTTTGGACTGAAAGCCTGATAACGGCCCATTTATTTAAATCAGCTGTGCTGAGGCAGGGAAACATCGAAAACATGCAGAGCAGGGGAGGGGGGCCAAGGACAGCGATTGGAAAACACCATCTTAACCTTTGGAATTACACTTTGCTATTTTTATCACATTTCAAAACATTTTTTACTCTCAGAACCTGTGATTGAAAATACTTTTTTGTGATTGTGTGCTTGTGAATTATATTTTGGGGTAAAATCATAACATGCATGTAGACCCATAGTCATCCAATTGCCAATGATTATTGTAATACTAGCCGAACGTATACTTTGCTATGTTTTAGTCATGAGCTGTTCTCGCCCACTCCTCCGCTGTTCAGTCCCATGCTGTCTTTTAGTGCCAGCTCTAATATGATGAGTATTACAGTCATTATATCGCTTGGATCATAAAAGCCTTTGCTTCATTACACGGCTGTTTTTTTCTTTTCTTTTTTTTAACATTTTATTGCCTTGGACAGCCTCGTTGTCTGTCGATGTCGCAGCACCCTCCCACATCACCCCGTAAAAACCCCACCACCACCTACCATCCCCACCACAGGCCGCCCACATTTTAATTTCTTGGCCTAATGAAGCGGGAGCTCTCTCTCCGCCAACTTGAATCAATGGGAGTCTGCAAGCATGCCGTCGGTTTTTCACTGTAGTCATCAGCAAAGCCAGGAGAGCGATTTTATGTCAAGGGGTCTGTGTTTGTGCCCCTCATGTTTTTTTGGTGTGTTTCTATATGCGTGCTTTCGCGTGCGTGTGTGTGTGAGCCTTACACGGTCTGTGTTTTCCCGCTGTTTGATAAAAAGCTATTTGTATGCAGGATCCTTCCCTATACTACCATTAAAGGTATCAGATTACCTCGCAAGCACAAATCCCATCATCGTCTTCATCTCCATTAACTAGGTCATTTGGATCACTGCACACACCAACTCACACTCAATTTGGTGTTAATATGTTGACATTTGAACTAGTGAATGTCAGTATTGAGTTATTTAGACTTGGGAACTGTTTGGCTGGAAGGACATTGGGCCACAGATTAATCTATAGAGACACAGACTTGACATTATTCAAATTCTCTTCTATATTTAGTGATTAAATGTCAAAACCTCCACAGTTACGACGAAGGAGTAACTGCCTCATGATTTATTTAAGCTGCTCCTCTGTCAGGTTGGCTATTCATTGTAGCTTCTCAGATAAAAAATGATAACATTGGATTAGAGACCTTTAATATCCTCACTGAGGCCCATATGATTTCCCTCACAACCCACACACAAATCAGCTGAGCAATAAAAAACAAACACAGGGCAAACTCTGTCTTACCGAAGTGCCGTAATGAAAAATGTAAGTGCTGATTGACGAAGACGGATCTCGAGACTTTCACTTTGCCGTTGTGCTTCGCGATATCGTCTGCTAATTTACCATAATTAGTTCTTGCATCATCTGCTTTTGTTCTGCCAAATGTTCACACAATATGATGATCACATATCTGTGTCATTAGGTCATGTTTGACAGACACAGTCAAGCTTTTTGCCAGGAAACTATAAAATCTTTAAATTACTGTGTTAAATAAAATCAGTTAAGTTTGATTTGACAGAGCTTAATTAATTACTTTTATGTCAGTCTTGATCTTGAACTCCTGCTTGATTATGCCATCCCTCTGTTATATTTTTGATTGAATGTATGCACACAAGCATACAGTTTGCATATGCGTGTACTTTTGATCTCATCATTTCTAGTGTTTGCTTTTGTTTCCTGAGGATTTCTTGTTTTGTTTTTTTTGCCATCCTTTTCCCTCAACATCTGCTATTCTCCCAAGCTGTTTTAAGCTTATGGACATTTATGTATAAATTAAAATGTAATCTCTACCTTAATCAGCAGCTCATATGCCATCATTTATTCTGCAGATGTGTCTCTTTAACCCAATGCATGAGACACACTCTGTGTGTTGGCATTTTTATGCCGTTGACTCGATGCTGTTGGTATTCTCTGTGCACTTCCTCGCTCCTCCTCTAATCAGCGTTAGAAAAGAAGCAACAGACAGTGCACTGATTGCCTCAGGGCCAACAGCAGCACAGTGGTCTGCTGATAAGGCTGGCGGCCAGCAAAGGCCTCACTCTGTCCTGAGAGAGAAAGGCATGGTAATGCTGAGCACAGACCAAAGGACTGCGGCGTAAAAGATAACTCACCTGTGAATTAATGTGCCTTGCAGACTGAAGAGCAAAAAAAAATAAAAAAATTGCAGATGCAGTTGCCATATGAAAACCTGGTCGTCTCTCAGAATAACTTTTGACATTGGAACTAATGTGTAGTTAATGCTCATTAGATCAACATCTTTCCCCATTTCAAGCCTGGACATCTTGAATGGCAAGTGTATTCTTACATATTGCATTTTACCTTCAGTAGATAATGGAATTTTAATTGAAGCCAAATGTCATTTTGATTATAAAGCAGCACAGAGCAGCATTTAGGCCAGTAACAATGTTAAGGTGATTACTTTCTTATATCTTTTATACTAGTCCATCAAACTGAACATCGACTAACTAATCTTCCAAATGCTGATTCAACAGACCTAACTTCAACACGCATCACAGCGTCGTTACAAAAAAGAGATGAAAATGAGCGGGTCCACCTAGGTGTCATGATTCCGTCACTGCAGGTAAATAAAGTGTGATTACTGCAGAATCATTCGAACTGAGAATTAATGCCAATTATACCTTTTCCCACTGAAGACAGGAGCCAGATTAGTGGGTTTTTGTCAAGTGTGAAAGATGTAATAGTCATCAAAACCACTCTTGTGTTTCTCTTATTTTTTCTCCTCCTCTCGTTTCTACAATCTCTGACTCAAACGCATCTTTGTGTGGGACAGTGTACCATTATGTTCGTTCCTGTCTAGCATTGTGTTTACCGGCCACAAATGGGCTGGAAGCGTCCTCTCCGGTCCTCGTTCTCTCCCTTCACTTCACTCTCTCTGCCAGCCACAGCACAGTGGTCATTTCGTGCACTCCCATCCACTCTGGATGGCAGTAATCATAGCCAAGCCCTACACCCATATGGCAGGCCATCAGCCTCTTAAACCGCATTGCAACATCACTCAACGGTCATTTAATGAGAGCTTGACTCAGCAGCGTTATATTAAAGGTCCAAGCTCGCTCTCATGCTCTGAAAAACATTCAGATATCTTGGTTTATCTTTTCCTTGCTTTTATGATTCATTAGTCCTCAACTCACTTCGACCTACTCCAAGTTACTCCATGTCGAAACCTAAGAACTTTAACTTCCATATTTGCGACGTGAAGTGAAAAATTAATACTTTGTTAGAGTTTGATTCAATTTTACATCACATATTAATGTAATATTCAGAAGCCCTGTCCTTTGGAATAAAATAGTGGAACAGAATGTTGTGCTTGGATGTTAAATTTATTGGATTAGCTTTTGCATAAAATCAACAAATATGATACTTATAAACAAATACAAATGAAATAATGGATAAGGATCTCACTTGTGTTTTTCCACCAAACAATGAATGTGAATAAGAAAGGCATATTTTCTCATATATTTTTATTGTATTGTATTACAACGTATCACAGGGAGCTGAATGAAAGATGTTCAATTGTTGTGGTCTCATCATGTCCCAAAATGGCTAGTGGTTTGAGTTTGATTACGATGCTCATTAAGGGTTTTTCAGAGTTTTGATCAGCAATGGTCAACCAGAAATCATAAGTGTTTTTGAATTGAAAATGTCTTAGTTTGCCATTACTTCAGATTTGCATTCAAACTCTGATTTGGACATCGGTTACTATGGCGACAGTAGAAGCTTCGTACCGTTTAGCTTAGCCGTTGTGAAGGTTACTTAAGTTGTTATATAGCAACCATGTCATTAACATGACCTACCACCATGTCTGCCACCCCTACAAACAGGCCCCAGTGTCTACCTCTACATCAGTACCTGTGTTCACATCATGTGCACAGCTGGTTTGGAGAAAATTTAAATTGCTGACATCACGGCTTGTGTGATAAATATTCAACTAATTGGTAATTGGCTTCGGTTTTCTTTCTCAGACATGCTGGTCATATTAAGAGCTATTAGTGGCAGTTCTGGTGAGTGTCTCTCTGGTGACTCTCCTCTGCACCTGCTCTCTCTGTTTAACAGTAATGAGTAGTTTAAAGCTCCAGCATCTGGCCCCGCACACACACACACACACACACACACTCTAACACATAGAAATGATTCCAAACTGCTTATTTGGCTTAGTTTTTAGACTTTTTAGAAAACCAGAGGAGAATAAAAGACTTCTCACTTGTGTGCAATGACGCAAGCATTACTCTGGTAAAGCTATAGTTTGAATTTGCACTCAGTGGCCAGGTAAGAGGGACACCTAGCTAAAAGCAAGTCTTTGAACATTTACCTTTGTGAAGGGAAGATTTATTGCAGGACTGGGGCATTAAGCTGTATTAGATTTAGCTAGGTAACTGGCCAAGAGGTGCAATTGACACGTGTGGCAAGACCTGGCATGTAATTAGACTGTCAAAGAGTATTAATGACTGTAATTATTTGATTCATAAGTTACACCAGACAGAACAGTTCATGTACTGAACTGAACATCCTGTACTTACTACATGCCACTCGTGAATTGCTGTGAATTGTGTTAGGGTTAGGATTAGGGATGATAATGCTCTCTCTCGGTCTCTCTGTCTCCCGCTCCCCTGTACCACCTCCCTGTTTTATATTATATGTAATTCAAAGGAGTCCACTGGCTAACAATTCATTGTGAGGACACTAATGTAAGCAGGGAGACCAGTCACTGGTTGGGACTCCATAAAATGAATTCCCTGGGAATAGATGGGCTGTTAAATAAACCTTTCTCCAGCACAATGAAATGCAATAGCTCAGTTTTCTGTTGCATTCACCATCATCTGATGGAATCGTACTGCTGGAAGAAAAAGACATTATAACATAAATAGAGAGTCTAGGCTTAAACCAGTGATATTATGTTGGCAGAGTGATGCTGCTGCTAAGTGAAGTTACATTCAGAGGTGATAAGGGTCTCTCTAGTGTGCTGTTTGTGTTTATGTAGTGTACTACGTGTTCCTCTGTAGTTAGACTTTATTTCTTCCAACTACATCAGTCAATAGCAGTATAACAGCATGGCCCCCTTCAGGGCCTTATTACCTCAACATTTGAAATCGTCAAGATCAGGGAAAGGTGCCTCATTTTTGTATGGTTAACAGCATGGGAGGGCTTCTTCAGTACCTGCATCTGATGTGAAAAGAGAATGGCATTAAAGGCAAGAGTGCAGACTACAAGTGCTGTAGTTTATCAGGCCAAATGACAATTTATAATATATTTGAAATTTGTGTTTTATCTTGTATTTGATAACTTGTTTACCTTTCTCTTTTGCTTTGTTTTTGTCCAGTATCCCCACACAGGAAAAAAGTTGCTTAAAGCTGGGGTCTGTAATGTTGTTCAGAAACACATTTTGTTATACTGGGTGAAATGGTCCTTCTATCCTGAGAGTAGTCAATACATTATGTATTCAGAAAAAGGAACGAAAATAATCAGACCTCTGTGGCAGCTGCAGGACTGAGAAAAAGCTGACCAATCCGTGCTGTCCGGCCCAAATAGAAAGAAAATCGGATGCCTACGCCCCCCTCTGTCCCTCCCTCCTCCGCGCGTGCACAGGTCACCTTTCACTGGCTTTGGACGGAGCACTGACGATTTATTTACGATAATTAATTCATTTGATTTTTACTTCCCAAGTAAATCCTTTTCTTGTGAAAGCGTACTTACTGGAGTCTTAGTTTGCACTCAGGGTAATCTTCATTCATTCAGGGTAAACTTGATGGATTTCAAAGAAGAGAAATTGCTATTAGGGGGGCAATTTGATTGGACTTCAGTCATATTATTGTTTGACTTCATTACACTTTCATTATCGTGGTAAATGTGCTCCTCAAGCTAGCCAGTGTGAGACCATTATGAGGAGTATTTTTGGAGTGCTCTCTCTGCACTGAAAAAGGTTGCTATGATTGTTGTTTATAAGGTCTGTTCCCTGCACCGCTGCTCTTAGTCCACTGAGACAAACATTTGTTATTAGTTTAAAAATTGTTCTTTTTTAGCTTGTCAATGCACAAGTTGGATTCACTTGGTGTAATCACCATTACATTGAATATTTTTTTATCAGTACCTTTGAGTTGTGCATGGAACCAGTGGTATTTCCATATGAAATAATTAGCATGTTGACACTATTGTAGGTTTTAAATTACCCAAACTGGACAGCGATCTGCACCTGCTCACTTTCGGCTACGTATCATCTTCCACTCCTATCTTCCAACCACTTAACACACTAGAAATGTCCAAATGGAGATGTAGATCCATTTCTACTGTGCAACGAGTTTATTGTTGTTGCTTACCTTGATGAATAATCCAACACTTAGAATTAGCACTAGAAGCGCTTCATTGCTTCAACACAACAGTTGTGAATAAGCAATCCGTTGTTGTCCTTTGCTCTTCGTATCTATTGTTTTGTGTCTGTGTGTGCCTGCTCAGAGATGAAAGTGAAATATACTAAAATTACTATGCTTGTGTGAAAATCACATTGTAGCCAACAACCAGTGCAAACACAAGGTTTTAACAAGAGTTTAATGGCCTAGGTAAAAAAAAGAAAGAAAGGAAAAAAAAACAGAGAACTATTATGTACTTACGGGTAGTTTTCTTCATGCTAATTGAGTAAAGCACCTTAGTTCACCTTGTTTTGTAGCTACAACAAGTGCAGTGCCTATATCAAGTTCTGCATGCTTTCCTCTTTTATTTTGCTATAGTTGTGCCCAGTGTTGTATTGATTAACTCTGAATGATGTGCATTCTTCGGATGTTGTTGCAGTGGGTAAAAGTGCTGTCAGATTTCCAGCGGAGGGAAACAGTTTGGGGCTTTATGCCAGGAAAACCCGGCCAACCCCTGGCCCTGCACCTTGGGGACTACAACCTGGACGGCTTCCCTGATGCCCTGGTGGTCCTCCGCAACACCAGTGGCAGGTAGGAGAACAAACACTCTCAGTTACAGTCCAATTATTGACATTTAGCCTTTTAAATGTGGACACCATGCTTGTCAGGTGTTCTGAAGAAAAACTGCTTGTTTTAAGAGTAAGATTTGTAGATAATGTTTTTGATAATGTCTAGTAGATGAATGAGATACTGCTGAAATTAAACTAATCCCTACTTGGAAGCGGTCCTTTGGAATCCTTTCAAGTAGGTCCCTGAACCCCACTCCAACTAATCATTTCAGTACTATGTTTCACTTCATGAGCCGTCAGTGCAGAGGCACACAGCTTTAGTGTGTCTACATCCAGGGGCTGCAAATGTAGCACACAGCTCTGCACACATGGCGTGCTAGTAAAAGAGTTGATGTCATGAGAATCATAGATTTCATGCAAATGCATATCCTCTCAATCCTGATGAACACTCACTTCATTTGTTCCCCACCTTCCAATTTGTCATGTAACATTCCCCATTTTGATGAGATTATACTAACTATAGTATGCCAGTGGAACACAAAGTGAAATTGATTGGAGCCTAATAACTCAAGATGCATATTTAAAAGGCTTATGTAAATCTGTTTAGCTTTCAAACCTATAAATGTTGGGTTTTTTTTAAGATGCCACATGGAGGATGGATTTACTCATTAAATAACTGTGAAATTACTTTACTTGCATTGACATGGTCTCATGCTGGGAAAAGAGAACGTCTTCACATCGGTGCACAAACAGTAGTCCCATTGATGTGTTGTGTTTCGGTTCACAGTCACGCTCGTGTTTTTTGCAAACTAAAAGCTATTGAGTCAGATTGACTGATCAGATCAAACAAAGTCGAGCAGGAATTTTCTTTGTAAAAATCCGACTAGTTTCGGATATACATTTTGATACTGATACAATGATTTTAAGATCACATACTTCTGAAGACCAGCTCTCATTATCATACCCAAAGAACAGCAATGTATTCAAAGTAGTTTTCAAAAGTAGTTAAATCTTCTCATTAATAAATCATAAGATATCAGCTGAAGCATAAATTAGGCATAAATTAATGTGATTGCAGACATTTTGACATTCATGATACGGTGCACAACTGTCCTTGGCTGCAGGGTGTAGAGTTTTAAAATGATTTGCATCGAGCAATAGGAATATATGACATTGTACCATAATGAAAAAGTGATTACCATCCAGTTTATGAAAGCACAGACTGGGAGAGAGGACGGCTAAGGTGAGTGTGTTCTTCAGCTTACAGTCATGGCGGCTGATAAGACAGCCCTTTAAAAATCACTACAGCATGTGCTCGGACGTAAGCACCATGGACACCAGGATGTGGATGTGTGTGTTTGTTGAAGGACCAATGTGGATTATCTGGCCTCAGAGATGGAGATAAGATAGCTGAAGGGGTCAGGGCTGGGATTGTCTATGCATACTGATTGTCCTGTGTGTGTGTGTGTGTGTGTGTGTGTGTGTGTGTGTGTGTGTGTGTGTGTGTGTGTGTGTGTGTGTGTGTGTGTGTGTGTGTGCGCGCCTGTCTATTCTCTGCCCATCAGTTTGTCAG
>OMLP01020657.1:2309-14649 GCA_900302685.1 Spondyliosoma cantharus
CACACACACACACACACACACACACACACACACACACACACACACACACACACACACACACACACACACATCCTCATTCCTTTTTACCAAGACCACCTTTAGTCACGGGTCTGACGGTGTACTAACTAACTACAACTTTATCATATTACCTCCACTCTTACACTGTATGACTTCTAATATTGTTCAATCAGTGGTTCTCAACATGGGTGGCAGGGCTCTGAGCGGGAGTCACGGGATAAATTAAGGAGTGTAAGAGGATTAATAAAATAGAAAAATTAGAAAACATAGTTCTGCTTCAAGGAAAAAAAAAACTTTCTCTGACTTTTCTTCAATTTGAGCGTCAAGGTTAATTCTTAATCTCGGGAGCACATATTGCTTTCGGCCGCGTCCTGCAGCCTTGTCTCCTTGTTCTTCTTTAAACGAGTAATTCAAGAAGATTGATGCCAGTTTCATGTCAGTTTATTGGTTCTGAGCCTTTGCCAAGCAACTAGCTGAGACTCCAGGAGGTTGCTGATCCAAGCCATGAAGCAGTCTGGCACACAACCATCTTTAAACACGGATTGTTCCTATCTCACTTCGTTCTTGTCCGAATCAATGATAATTAGTGAGTTTTAGAGGTTTAAAGCCATTTTATGCTAAGCTAAGCTAACATGCTGCTGGCTGTAGCTTCATATTTACCAGACAGACATGAGAGTGGTGACAGTCTTCTCTTCTTCCATTCCAGAAAGCAAATTAGTGTGTTTCCCAAAATGTCTAACTATTCCTTTAATTGTTGCTTTTTCATCTGGAAAAATAATGGATGATGTTGATGTTGACGTTGAAATGACTTTATTGTGAGGTCTCATAAGGCAGACGGTTGTGAACCATTCTCTTAAATCATATTTAAAAAGTCAGGCTCTGTTATGAATTGGACTCTCGTAGTGCCCTCCAGTCAGATCCTCCTCTGATTCTGTCTCATGGTATTTTCTCTCTTCTCTTCATCTTGTTTATGCAGGTACTCGTCTTCCAGAGAAGGGTGCTACCACAGGCAGCATCATAGGAGCCATCATCGGAGTCATCATACTGTTGGCCATCATTGGAACAGCCATAGCGATGTACCGCAAACACCGCAACAACAAACTGAACGGAGAGTGAGTATCTTTTCGACTGACTGCACTTCGCTTCACTATTGTTTTTCACGTCTGGGTGTTTGTTCTGTGTGTTATTTGTAAATCGGTCCACTAGATGAAATGCCAGGCTGCATGGCTTATGTTTCTGTGACTCACTGGACAGCTCTGTGTGTGTGTGTGTGTGTTTGCGTTGTAGCGGCCCACCCAAGTACAAGCCCCCTCCTCCTAAGAAGACCAACAGCTCTACTAACAGGGTGAGTCACCATCGACACAAATGCCTGTCAGGACAGCAGCATTATTAACCAGACAGTTGTGTCAGGTTGTTCTACACATAGCAACGCTAACAGATTATATCTACTGAAATGTGCTGACGTGTGTGTCTGTGTGTGTGTGTCCTCAGGAGATGAACATAAGTCATGCCCCTGTGGTCGAGACCAGACCGCTGCAGGACCAATACTACAATACCCAGAGTGCCGAGCCGGTCACGGTAAGGGAACATGTTGGTTAAAAAAGCAGAGGGGACATACAATCAGATTGTTGTAACTCAAACGTACATTCCTCATCGTGTTTGTTTCAGGGTGTGAATCAGTGTGAGCTTCTATCAAAATGAAAACGAGTCAAACTTCTTCAATACACCATTTTTAATCTAGAAAAACTGTTTTGGCCAACTTGCTTTCACTAGGGTGGTGTCTGAGTCCTGTTTTCTTTATGAGACAGCATTACCTCAGTCCATTATTACATGTTGTGCAACCACATGGCAGAACTTTTTGTTCTGCAGGGAGAGAGAAGGCCTAACATTATAATGTAATCCAAAAGTTCTGTTTTAAGCCTTTCTTTAAGGGAACCTTTTGGTTAAGTGCTGAAAGGGTTAATGGTTAATATTTTAACTGTCATCAATTTGTGAATTCATGGATAGATCAAGACGTGTGTGTTTTATTTATTCCATTTCCCATTACAGTTTCCATCCCCCTAGAATGAAATAAGGAAGGCTGTGGATGAGCTGCGGTCTCATTGTTTCTCAGAAGTGTGAATGATCATTTAGTTAGCGCAGTGTCTGTGGGCAGTGAGTCAGTCTGGAGAGTAATACTCTGGTTAATGGTGTGTGTCACTGCACAACTGCAGTAAGAAATCTACCAATTAGCTTGAAGCTTGAGGACACAATAACAGTGGTTTATATCTTAGGTTTAGCCTGAATCCAGGGGAATTGATTATGATTAGGTTTTTTCTTTTTTCTTTTTCATTGTTACACTCATCAAGCTATGGGGAGATTTGTTTGGTATAAATAATTGATTTTGTTCAAGCCAAAACATCTGAAGCACAGTAGATCTAATCAGTTCTGGAATGTATCACACACTAGTTGTCAGTGCTGTAGGCTATGTGTAATGCTTATTCCTGTATTTAAGCATTTCAAGTTTAATTGCTCGTGTGTAGTCTCTACTTTTCTTTATACACATTTAATTATGTAATTTTTTTGAAGGTGCACTATGTAGCTTCTTTAGTAACAGTTCTAGTAACTTCCCGATGGGCAATATGCATTTTTTGTTCTCACCCTACCCTAAATCAAAATGCAAGCCTGTTTTGCGCCGTCATTTACCAACTCAAATGTAATCATGTGCATTGACAGCATTTAAACAAGAACTCTGTCTCTGTTTGTAGGCCTCAAAAACGTGGCACAGTGCAGCTTTAAATTTCTTGATTTATCTGGACTTTTTCACCAGAATCCAGGGGACTTTTTTATGATGTAAGCCAGGAATTTCCCCTCTCGGGAAGTTCAGTGATCCTCTCAGTAGGAGATCACAGAATTTTATATTGAGTACTGCACATAGTACAGATTAGAAGTGCTTGAGTCTTTCCCTTGTGTTCAACTGTTGCTTCTCCTCCACTACACCTCAAAGGCAAATATTGTACCTCGGACTCTTGCTGCATTTATCTGACTGCTTTAGTAACTAGTTACTTGTAAGATTTTTAAACAATGTATTCCGTATCCATCCAGTAAAAACTACCTGTAAATTTTGAAGCGAAAATTTTAAGCTAAATAATCCATTTAAAACTCGGAATAGCTATAAAATGCATTGACTAGAGATGCATAGTTTACAGCCCCACCACAAACATGTGATAATCTTACAGAAAATGATGCATTGCTGTAGATTAAACCACCCAGCCGAGTATAGAGTAGTTAAATGCAGCATGAACGTTAATGCACCAGCAACATTAATCCAAAAACATATATTATATAATGGTTGTGGCATATAATACTTTAATAAACAGGACTTTTACTTGTGGTGGAGTATTTTTCTAGGTAAACTACTCATTATTTATTATTATATACTAAGTAAAGGATCTTAATACTCCACCACTGGATACAACTTTACCTTCAAATATGGAGAGAAAACTGCTGTATCATGCTCTAACCTTTCAGAAACTGATGAATGACATTTTGTCCGCAAGAATACATTGTGCACCAGAGGCTGTCGGGACAGGATCTAGTGAACCTGGGGATAGATATTTCATCAAACATAAAGGATGATGTTTATGTTTGTTGTCTTGTTGCTGCCAGGACCTGGATGCCTACCATGATGATGAGGCTAATGTTGATGACGACAGGGACCACTATTACTCTGCTGCCCCCTCTGGCTGGGATGATCCAGGCAACAACGAGGTCCCGCCTCCCTACATGCGCACAGACAGCGACCCCCAGGACTATCATCCGGGCCCCAATGTCAACCGTGGGGATAGCTTCGTGTCGCCCGCCATGTTCGTGTGAGCAGATGCCGAGAAGACGTGTGTGTGCGTTCGTGTGTAAATATGTGTGCATGACTGAGTGAGTGAATAATTCTGCAGAGAAACAACTTGGAGGCTCTGTGACGGAAAAGTGTGAAGACTTGTGAATGTGAACATTTTGTGCTTAGCTATGAGTTTTCAGTTATGTGCCGCAGGAATAGAACTCTGTTGCGCTGTCTTGTTTGAGAAATGTATCTGTGATCAAGTTACAAGTAGCATGTTCTATGAAATCATCAGGTTCGGGTGTGTGTTGCTCTTTTTTTTTTGTTAAACCCTGATTAGCTTGAGCCAGCAAGATACAAACTGTTGCTAGTATATTGTATGCACAGCTGACATTACAATCTTTAAATTGTAGAGGAACTCAAAGACATGGAGATGATGTTTTGTCTCAACACTGAACTGCCTTGCATTAACAAATGTGGGGCTGTCACACACACATTATAGTTACCGACATGTCTTGGTTAACAAAAGCACAATCTGGAGGTATTACATGTTGCCTCTGTCTTGTCGTATCTGTCTGCTGTTGTCGGTTTCCAAAAGCCAGCTGGCACAAAGTCGGTGTAAAACAGGCGCCCTGTGGAGAAGCTATTAGTTGCAGTTCATCGTGCAGCGCCGAGACGAAACTCACAGACCATGAAGACATCAGGGGGTAAACCACAGCCATGGGGCTTAACTGCTGGAGCAATATTACAGACGTGTGGATATTTATGTTTCATATCTGAATTGTTTTTCTTATGTCTTCGGCCTTTGCCGACCTTGTGAAAATTTAGTGACACTCAGGTGGAAGGGAACACAATTGAAGAGCTGCTGACTAATCAAACATGATTGGCCTGTATTTTTCTAGCTGTAATAATGTATTCTGTTTTTTATTTACTTACTTGCATCCATCTTTAAAGCCATACTTAGAAGATTCTCTGTTCCTTTAAAACAAGTGCTGCATTTTCGGGGGGGATATCTGTTACTTTACAACACTGAAAACTTTTGTGCCTATTTTTATTTTTATATCATTCACTTTGTCTACCAGCATGTTCAGATGGATTAGGATAAATCTGGATTATGTCCATGAAATCTGTTGCAACTCATCTCATCTCTCTAGTGGAGGATTAAGTAGTTGTTTTTTTTTATGAATTTCAAACAGGGGTTGAAACGGAGCCTGATGCGTCCGTCCATTACCAGGGACAAGGGTTAAACAGGACCTTTTCATCATAAACCCATATGTGTCTTTATGTATGTTTAGTGCCAACCAGTTTGTTTTATCAAATAGCCTTTTCAAGATAAGTGATTTTGTTTTTCTCTTTAATTGAATGATGTAAGTTTTAATCAATTTTACTCTTCAAGAATTGTATTTTTAAAATCATGTTGGCATTTGTTGATTCAATAAACAGTTAAATTATGATCCTGATCAAATCAGTCGACTTGAGTGATTCATTTCTTTATTCTTTGCAGCTGCAGACATTTTTCACTCCGGTTGTAATTCCACCATTTCACCATGTGGCAGCAGTGTGGACTGAAAGTATGGAAAGGTTTAGCCCAGTAGATTTACAGCTGTCACCAGCACATGCTAACGTTTGAAAAAGGAAACACAGAATATTTGGTTCCTTATTTAGTTCTGAGATTTATGACTTAATAATATTTGTAAGTTCTAAGAGATGTTCTAAGCATACAATTGCGTCGTCAGACTGCAGCTGCAGTACCTCCATTTGTCCATGCGAGGGCTCTAGGTTTTAAAGGCCAGAGCTGCAAGATGCTTTAACACACCTGATACAATGGCAGCCGCTTGTTCTCTGCTTCCTCTCCTCCTGTCTGACTCATCTCTTTCTATCTTAAGCTGCGTTCCCTCCAATCCCGTACGCACAGTCCCATGAAAAAGTCTACTGGCACAAGAAGTGGTCCATTTTTAGATCGCAGTGATTCATTTCTCTAGCACGGCGACTGCACCAAAGGAGCCAAAAAGGATGTGCTATGTCTTTTTAGATGCAGAATGCGAGGATTACATACATCGCCCTCCTGCACCACTGACTCACACGTTTAAACCACTTGTGTGTCTCAGCTTATCCATATTAATTTGTAGGGAGTGCAGCAGTGTCCTGAACGAGCCGGGCACGGTGCAGATTAGCTTCTGGTGCTGCAGTTGAAGGTGAGGCCTGATCAGCAGCTCACCATGACTCTGCAGTCTGTTCTCGGCCTGTATTCTGATCACACAGGTACATGGGCACTCTGAGAAGTAGTGGAAAGTGTAAAGGGTTTATTGCTGACATGATGCAATTTGCAGTGTGAAGGCCAGTGAAGACTAACACCAAGGTCAGCTCACTGCAGACACACTGAAAACTCACAGCCAGTATGGTACCTCTGACTTTCTTTGTGTGTTTCACCTACAGTTAAAGATGGCGTCTGTGAACGTGATTATTTATTCATGTATTCTTTCTAATTTTACCCGAGCTGCACTACCCTGTGCTGACTTTGCAATGTACATTAAGGTGCCTACAAGATAAACGTAGGGATCGATAAATATGATCTGGTAATCGAGCAGGAGTTGTAACTCTCCCTAATAGCTCTGTGTGTATTGATTGAAGAAGTATGGTGGGCATGCACATGCTGTCAATGGAGCACTCAAATGTAAAGATAGACAAACAGACAACAACACTCAATAAGTTGGGTCCAAAGTATTTTGGAGGATCCAATAGAACAAATTCTTAACGGGGAATCTGTTCTCACGCTTCTCCGTGTCACTTTCTTTTTTTTTTCATAAACTAGCTGTGATTTGTTCAGTTCCAGCATTACGGGATTAACAGACTGTGAATCGCCAGCCAGGTAATGAGTGAGGGAGAAGGCAGAGAATAAACCTCTCATGCCTTCAGTGCTGCTAAGCTGGCTAAAAATAGAGGCAAAGGAGAAGGATTGAGAGAACCGGGGTGGACAGAAAAGATGGGGGGGATGGAGGAAACAGCTGATTTGCCTCGCAGCAAAGTAGGTGAGGAATGGATTAACCAGGTGACCTTGGCTGTCAGTAGAACAAGTGTGGCACGTTAAAGGCACTCAAAGAAACATGCATCTTTCATCCACCTTCATCCTGGGTGCTCCTTGAGTCTGACCTGACGGACAAACCAGGCTCATCATGTGTATGACAATGATGAGCATGTTTGGCTGTATGCTGTTGGCTTGGTTGGTGAGTACACCCAGACACACACGCATTTATAGATACAGGCCTGACAAGGCTTAGGACACCTTTGATGACCTTGAATGTTTATTTTGAGAGCTGCGAAGAAATACAGATTAAAGCAAACTGTTAAGATTACGCAGCAATTTGACAAAGTTGGATCACATCCCCTTCAAAGAGAATAAATAGAATTTGGCTTAGTGCTGCAGCACTGCTGCTTCATGTAGATTTAAGAGGATGACTGGACCCCCACGGAGAGTGGGGAGTGTGTCTCTATAGTCTTTCCTGTGCTGATAGCAAAAAAGTAGTGTTAGAGTAGATTATAACTTAAGCATCCTTGGCTTGTCAGATAAACACAAGTTTGTCACCTGTTCTCAGCCTCATTTCTCTCTCCCCCCCCCCATCCCTTCATCATCTCTCAACGGGGTCTAATTCTGTAAACACCAGGCCAGAAGGACACACTGTGTGAGAGGAGAGCAAGAGGACGAGGGAGGCACGAACGCTGGCACCATGGTGAGTGTCACTGTCGAGACGCCCTCGCAATGGGAAAGGCATGTGAGTCTGGAGAGGAGTGGAAAGAGAGGGGAACTGATAGAGCGGGTGGAGTAGATAACGGGCACAGGCTAGGAGGAGAAGGAGAGATAGAGAGAGAGAGAGAGAGAGAGAGAGAGAGAGGCTTTGGGGATTAAAGAGGAGATGAAGGTGGAGGGCAGACAAGGCCAACGGACAGCTGGGAGAGGCCCAGCTCGGCTCACATTGGTTCAAATTTGTATGTTAAAATGTTTCTCAAGGTCCTCACTTTGAGAATGTACACATTGGGTCATCAAAATGATAAGTTACATGCTATAGTATTAAAACAGCACTGTAGGAGACCTTGGGGAAACATCTAAACTGTCAAAAAATGCATTTAAACACATTTAAATTAGTCGAGGTCAAAGACTTTAAGTGTTGCAATGTAGAGAGACTCATGTTTTGTATCAAAACAAAATAAATATGGAGCATCATTTTTTTTTTACTGTACTTGTCAAGTGTGGTTTAAGATGCAACGATAAAATATCAGATTTAAACACAACACAACCCCATGACCGAAAACTCACCCAGAACAAGCAGTGTCATCCAGGGACAGACAGATTTGATAATGGTACTACAGTAGTATTCAATATCACAGCACTTTGCCCTCCACATGCCCAAGGCAGGACCAGCTCTGACAGATAGTGACGGCAGCTACATTATGTTTAGTACTTCTCAGCATCCACCAGTGACGTAACTCACAATTCTACGTACTGTCCGAGTATAAAATGATCTCTTTTGTGTTTGAAGGGCAGGTTTTTCCATAGTAGCATAGATGAATGAGTGACCATGTCTACAAGAAATGTATGCAGTGATGAAATGTAAACTAAGTACATTATATACTTAATAGTACTGTACTTAAAGAGTAGTGATTTTACACATTAAAGTGTGTTGACAGGTATCAGGGAGTACTATTATGTTAAAAAAAATTAGTATAAAGCCTTTTGTTGATCCAGAGGAAGCTGTGTGTAATCTCATAAATTACCTCCAGTGATGTCACCCAGTGGCTAAATTGCATTGTGGGTAATGTAGGCACCAGGTTTTTATAAGGTAGAAGAATGCGTGGAATACAAAAGGTGAAATCTCCGATGAGTCCAACAGTGTTATAGGAGTGTGATGCTAGACTAGTGCACTGCTTTGCAAACCTGCCATCTTACCACATTACCCACAATGCAATTTAGCCACTGAGTGACATCACTGGAGACAGTTTATCAGATTACACACAAAAGACTTTATTCTACTTCCTTTTCATATGCAGTAGTACTCCCCAAGACCTGTTAACACATCTAAATGTGGAAAATGGGTGAATAATTGGCCAGGCCATTAGTCAGTTTACCTATTGCATACGCTATATACATGTAAATATATGTATAATATGCATTTTTTGTACTTGGGATTTTAAAGTATTGACATGATATTACTTTTGACACTTAAGTTCATTTAATATCAGTAAGTTTAAGACTTGTATTCAAGTACTACTCCTATGGCTGACTTTAACCTTTTCCAAAGTGATGTTTTATCTAGATATCTTTACTTTTATTCAAGTATGATTTTGTGTACTTGCTTTTATGTTTTATAAACATCTATGTTTTTGGAATATCGAGCACAGAAGAAAAAGCAAATTATCCAAAAGTACAGACTAGTCATTAAGTCACTGAACTTACTCAGTAATGTCAGCAACAAAGTAACGTCAGTCTCTTTCTAAAGTTTGCTAACATAGCCATCATAAAACCAAAAGGTGTCTTTGTGCTAACCAGTTTTACTTCCTTACATGCAGTGGCGATGAAACTCACACATTTATATACTGCATAGATATAAAATGATCAAATTTGTCATTTAAGACGAGGCTTCATTCATATTCAGTGCCTCTAATTTGTTGCCTCTGAGAAACTGCATAGTCACCCCCTAAAATCTAAAAAATAAATTCTGATTGCTGAAAAAATTATAAAATCAAAGACTGTTTATGCTTGTCAGTAATAGTGGGATATATACGATACAAATATTAGGTAAAAGACAAATTAGGTCTCAGTGCTGCCTTTAGTAGGTGAATAGTGAGTGTATTCGCATTGGGTGCAACCGTGTGTGTGTGTGTGTGTGTGTGTGTGTATGTGTTTGTGACATTTGCAGCATGTCTCCCTGAGGCGGTCGTGATGCCAGCTGGTTTAAAATGATGCTTAATATTTAATGCTCTCAGCTCAGGTTGCATCATTCTTCTGTAGTTGCTGGATGACTCGCTTTAACTGTCTCCACATTTTCTGATTTAAAGGGATGAGATGTCCAACATGCCCTTAAAATGTCTTTCTTGGTGAGCTTGAATCTCTATGAATTCACAGCTGACAGCTTTCTCTCCACAATCTTAGCCGGGTTATTATCGGCAGAGGGATGCTGACTTGTGTGCAGCATCCTTCCTGTGTGTGAGAGGATAATGTGACAGGCAGGTGGCTCTTACCAGTAGGTGATTTGTTAATTTTTAACAAGGGGGTTGCCCTAACCCTAACCCTAGGGTTCAAAATATATCTATAGACACGTATTCTTTAAAATATTTTGTTTTCCAGGCAAATGCCGCTGAATGATCATAGATAGATCATATGGCAGCAGCAGTGCTTCTCTGAGTTCTCTCTTCTGTGATGACATAATTTTCTTTGTCACTTTAATCATGAAGGTGAAAGTACTCTATTGAGTGCATAGGCTACGATACAGTAATTAAAAGATTACGAACCTGTGTGTGACTTTGGCACCACAGACGGTACCATGGATTTATCAATACACAGCACAGTTCAGCTGCTGTACTTCAGAGTCATGGTCGGGATCATAGATTCTAATGTGCACAAACCTCAGTCAGAAAAAGGATCAATGAATCAGGCAGAACTACACTAACACATTCAGTTTAACAACCCCTCTGTAGCCGATCGGCTGTTACATTACACATTCCTCTCCTCACTCCTCTGCTTATCTGTGATGTCCTTCTGTACCTGCAGTGCTTCCTAGTAACACCTTTCTCCCCACATTCCTTTATCTATTAATGTTCTCTTTATTTTCGTTTATTGTGCTTGAGTTAACAGGAACAATGGTAATTTTCACCGTGCCCAGCAACATGAGAGTCCTCTTAATCCAGTCACGTTGTGCTGAGTCTCAGCTCTTGTCCATTCAAACAGGGGTGTGTCTTCTCTCTCCTCCAATCACAGCCATCAGGCCTGCACTGCAGATGCAGGCAGAGGGATGGTGCGCACAGATGTGGATGTTCTTGTTACACTGTTGTTAAGGAGGTTCTCCACCTGGACAGGATGAGGAGGAGAGGGTTTTATGAGCTTTTGTCGTCATTTTTAACATGGGAACATGTTACAGCGGAGGAGAAATATGCATCCGTCAGCAGGATGAGGTGATAAATGATGGGGTCATAAAACTACCCTTGAGATTCATCCTTGGTGGTAATTCATCTTCGTATGATGATAATCAATCATATGCAATAAAAACTGACACACATGAATGATGACGTCATAAACCACACTGAACCAGAACATGCGGTCGTATCTGATTTTTGAATTTAAAACTAATATTTGCTATTTGCTAGCACTCACTGCCATGCCAATGGATAGTCGGGAAAGGTTTCCAGATCAATGAAACATTTTTGGAGCTTCACAGCAAAACAGTGCTGTAGCATTGTCCTAAACAACTGAAGTAGATTTTTTTTTTTTAAAACCTAAAAAAACAACCCCCCAAAATTTAAAATTGGTCCTGTCGCTTGTCCTGCTTTATCCAAGTCCTAAATCGTTTTAGACATGATTGACACTCTTGACACTTTTAGTTTAGCAGCTACAGTTTCAGATTTTCATCTGTAAATGGTGTAAATGTCATCTTTTCAAATCATGATTCATGATTTTGGGGCTTCCAAGGACTTGGATTATGCTGGAGGAGCTTTGTGGAGCTATTCTGTTTGTTTTTTAGTTGTTTCTTTTACATTTTCAAACAAGTGTGAAATGTCGCCTAACTCTCCGTTTGACGTGAGTATGAAGAGCCATTGTCTTTTGGGTTGCCAGGTTGTGCAAAGTCCCTTTGGCCGGTGTTAGCCTTTTCTATTTGGTAATAGTCCAGTTAATAATGTAATCCAGGGGCACCTTGGTAGCCCTGATGGTTAAAGGAATAAGAAGCTAACTGTAATGTGGTTTGTTTTTGGCTGGGGGAGCTTCTGACATTTCAAGACAAAAATGCAACAAAAGATAATCTTAAATTAAAAACACTCATGGGTGAATGTTAAGAAATTGTTTGTAAAATGTGACCAGCACAAACCGACCAATGTTTTACATCTGGCAACTCTATTGTTCTTATTCCTACTGATAGTTGATCCATAAAACGTTAATAAATTATGTATTAACCGTCAATAAATCCATTGGTTACAACGTATAAGGTTCTATAAGGTTCTATAAAGGGTGTGCTATTATTATTATTATTATTATGTTAGTTATTTCAAATGTGTTTTGCCAAAGTACATCCTGCAAATATTTTACTCTACTCCTTTTGCATGCTGGACATTTTCCATACAAACAACACTTGTGGGTTATTGGGGTACGAGATATACAGTACAGATGGGTAATAAATTAAAGATGTTTGGCTACTGTGTGCTGCCAGGATAGCTTTAATTCTGCTTGGCACAGATTCTCTAAAGTCTGTGGATCTCTAGTGGAGGGACTAACACCATTCTTCCAAAACGTATTCCCTCATTTGG
>OMLP01020659.1:0-11973 GCA_900302685.1 Spondyliosoma cantharus
AGACGAGGATGAAACGCACCGGCTCAGAAACAAGTGACCTTCTGGGTTTTCAGATGTCGGACCTTCAGACCGTTAGAAACCCTCTTGATGGGAGCTTCAGAGTCACAGGGGTCGGCCAGCCTTCTCCAAACCAACGAGAAAAGCTGAAGCGGCTTCCTTAAAGAATCGGGAAACTTCAAAAAAAAAAGTCAAAAATGAGTTCTGTTGTCTGGAAGGAAAATAAATCGGCAGCCTGAGAGACTAAAATATTAATTACACATCTATTCAAACATGGTTCTTCTTTTATTTCAGCTCCGTGGCAGGAATCTGAAGAAGCGCGGCCGCCCTTGAGGAGCTGAATGAAAAGAATTCACCTTATAGTTTCAGAAATCCTTGACCAGGCGCCTCGACGTATGAAAGCGGTTTGTACATGTTTCCACCGTCGCACAGAGTTTATGTCTTTTTATGCTCGTGGAGTTATTCAGCTAAATGGATGGATTAAAGGTTCGGAGCCTCGTGCTGCGCAGCTGTTGACCCGTCTGTGAAAAGACTCTTTCACTTTCTAAAAGCCAGAAACCTTAAAGTTCAACTAATTAGCGTTTTATATATATTTAAAATGATTCCAGCTCCTCTCAACTGCTTTTTGCTTCTTTTAGTTTCGTAGTTTTGTTTTTCGTTCTATATGGTTCAGTCTCAACGCTCTGAAAGGAAAAGTTCACCCAAAAACAAAGAAAATCAGTCATCATCTCCTCACCAACATGCTGATGGAGGGTCAGGGGAGGTTTCGTAGTCCACAAAACATTTCTGAAGAAGACGGGAGACTTGTGATATAATCCAAGTCTCCAGAAGCCACAACGACCAAAACTGCTTTGAAAAGATGTTCATTTTTAGCATAAATGGGAAGTGAAAGAAATTGTTTCCAGTAGAATTTTTGTTTTTTTCGTCATGTGTGAAACCACGAGAAAGAAAATACAAGAACATTTTGGGGGTTTTTTTCCCCCGGGGGAGAATTTATTTATTTGTTTAGTTTTTTTGATTAAACGGAGAAAAGTTGATAACAAGTCAGCTCGTAGTTAAAACGTTTGATTATTTCCATTCACATTTCTAAAAAACATTGTGCAGGGAAGCAAACAAGGTCCAGTTGACGTGAAGCGCGCGACGTGTTGTTCGCGTTATTTCATTACACAAAATACGGTTCTGAGATGTGAACGCACCAGAGGAGACGACGCAGGACAGGACAGACTGATGTCGACACTAAACGTTCTCAGATTTACCTGAAACTGAAAAAATTAAAACTCATCGCAGCAAAGTGTCCTCGACGTAAATCATTTTACAAAACACCCACAGGATTCACCAGGATGAGTAAAGAGCCTCGAACACTGGTTTTAAAAGTTCATAAGTCATTGGTTACTTTTTACGGAAGAGTTATTCTCATTATGCACTTCAAGATAAAAGTCGAAATGACGAGAAAAAAGTCGACGTTTCAAGATTAAAGTCAACCTTCTTCAGACGACACGACTGCCTCAACAAAATGCGTCTTCAGTAACAAAGACGTTATTTCTCTTTCAGCTCATGAACAGTGTTGTTGTCAGAACGAGGAGTTTGAAGAGATTGTGCCGAAAACTTCTTCTGCTCAGAAGGAAAAACCACAAAAGCTCGGAGGAGGTGGCCGATTCGTGCAAGCTGAAGTTGAAAGGATGTAGTAACGGCGGAGATGAAAACAAAAACCCCTAATGTTTTTTCTTCATCGCTGGCCCGAATACTCTTCTGTAACTGAGCATCGACTCACTGAAAACTGATGACTTCCCCCCTCAGGAGGAACACGTCGTCTCTGTCTGATCCACAAAGCATCTACGAAAAAAAATAAAAAATAAGTCTCCGGCTTAAAAGGTGCTAATTGGAGTAATGCTCGGATCAAAGCAAAGACAAAACTGCCTCTGTGAAGAAGCTGGAGGCTTTCATCTCCATGGCTACCTGCCGCACTCCACTTCAATTACCGCCGTAATTACGGCTTTTAACTTTTTCACAGCCGAGCGTCGCTCCGAGTCTTCAACCTGCAACGAAGCGGGAACGTGACCCGCAGCTCTGCACTCTGACCGACCTGTGGCCGATCTGAAATTTACTCGTGGAAACAATATTCATGTCTGTATTTTAGACTTAATTACCCTCCGACCTTTTCCTGACGACCAGATCACCGCCGTGCTGATTGGATCGGCTGCGTAGGTCCAAGGTGGGTGGAGCTACACGAGACTGCGACTAATAGCTATTTAATTTCCTGCTTTTATCTGCAGCGTTTGTTTTTTACTTTTCTTCACACTTATAATAAGTAATATATTCAGTGTCAGGAAAAAAAACCTCCTATCTTGAGTTAAATGACCTGAAATGTTGTTGTCATGTGGACGGTGTGTGGGAGGCTTTTTCTTCAGATCATGTCGGTCTTCTCCTACGCACCGGCCCCAAAAAACACAAAGACAAATCATCATCGTAACTAAAATAAAATAAAATAAAAACACATGCATTCAATCAAAAGAATGTCTCTGCAGATACGAGACACTAACACGCCTTTTCTCCACATTCCAGCTTCTCTCTCCGTCCAATTACGTCTTCTTACACTAATCCATAATTCCCCTCAAATGCATCAAACTAACGTAACAAGCATGTTTTGAACGTGAGGAGGAGAAAGTTCAGATATTTCTGTTCAGATGTAGAGAGGAAAGTCCAAAGTGGACTTTGACTGTTTATCCATCCCACCTGCCGGCCCGGCTCTCTGGGTTTTGCATTTCCATCACAAGCGATCTACCTGCTTGACGGTCTTAAACTAACGACGCTCTTGTTCTCGATCCCTGCAGTGCTACCGAAGAATCCCAGCTAACAAAGTGGCTCCGCTAATTCAGGTAAGAACACGTTTAATTTACTGTAACTTCTTCACAATAAAAGCCCCGCGTCATTGAAAAAGCTTTAATTATGAAGCAGCATGACGGGAAAAGATGCTCGTTAGCGGCTAGCTGCAGTCTGGAGGCGTCACAGCGGCTCAGCTAAACTCGGCGCAATAAAACTGGTGATGGAAAAGCAAATCAGAGCGACTCGGTTTGACTCGGCCAAAAGTGATGAATAATAGATCAAGTACAGTAACAAAGTATTTGCACTGCTGATGTCAGACATTGAAGAAGTAAATACTGACATCATCTGCGTAGAGACGGTTCCCTGTAAGCTTCTCTTTCACTCTGCTCCCTTCAGTTTGCCAACGGGCTGCAGTTTACCTGGAAGGTAGGAAGGTCGCACAGGAAGCGCGTCTGACTTTGCGCAACTAAAACAAGGAGAGGCTTTGTTTTTTCCGGTCACTATGGAAACTCCTCACTGCAAAGAAGAACCCGCTGATGGAGGAGTGAAAGAAGGCGAAGAGGGAGAGTGATAGAAATCAGGGTAAAACGAGAGAGCGGGTCTGTGTATTGCAGTCGTTCGACTTTCGTTTTGAAGTCGAAAAACAGAAAATGGATAACGACTCCTTTCCAATATTTCGCTTCAAAATCAGAGAACGAGAAACGGAAAAGGACTCGTATCCGGTGACTCGTTTTGAAATTGGAAACCGAATAAACGGAAAACGACTCATTGACTGATATTAACTGCCTGCACAGAGATCAGGTTTTTAGATCAAACTGAGATTCTTACATTTTAAATTCTTTTTTGGTTTGGTCAGGCTGCTAGCGATAGCATGTGGCTAACACACAGTAATACAAGAGGGAAACACGAGAAGGAGGGAAAGTTTTTAATGTTCTGCTTTAAGTTAAACACAAATCTGTAGCAGTAATAATAATTAAAAAATAATGATTAAAAGTTAAAATAAAGGCAAAACGTTATTTTATTGAAGTAAAATTGAATTTTATTTTTGAAAGAAGAACATAAACAACATTTCCTACGTAGCATTTGTCCAGTTTGCAGCAGAGAAGAAAACTGTCGACAGTAATTTGTTTATCGTGTGAAGGAAACAGACAGACAGGCTGCAGGGAAGTTATTCTACAGATAGTTTGATATTATGTTTTTTTTTATACATCAGGTGACTAATTTCAACCAACAGGCAGTCTGATCCGAATTGAACGGACACGACGATTGAGTCACCAACCAGTCTGTAGAGAACGTTTCCAAGGAGATGAAATGGATGATGACGTCCCCTCGAGGCCGAGCGACTGTCGAGTTGTGTTTATGTTGTTTAACTTGCTGACTTTTCTAACGACACAGCATTTTGAAATAAATCTCTGCTCTAATCAGCCGTGGATAAAGCGGATTGATACAAACTATATATTGTAAGTGGATTTTGTTTTGGTGTGAACAGGTCCGACACTCGGGTCACCTCACAGCCAGCCGTTGGAGGTGAAGTCCCGCCTCAGCTGCTGCGTCTCCGCCTCTGTGAGCGGCTGAAGAGGCGATCGACAGGCGCCGCCGTGGAGACCAAACCACTCCATCGCCTGCTTGAGGGCGGGAACTCCCAACTTCCTGGTCACCTAGCAACACAGACCACCAATCAGCGTCCGTCCGCACACACACACACACACACACACACACACAACAAACTGCAGAGTGGATTCAAAGCTTCATCGATGAGGCTTAAATCAGACGTGTTTACAATCTGTGATCGGCGTTCGGCTGCTGAGCCTCGTCTGCGTGTCGCTCGGTATCAGAGCGAAGCCGGAGCTTCGTGACGCAGCGTGCGGAGGTGTTTGCGTGGTAGATTGATGCTGTTCGGTCGGTGACATTTAACACACCTTAACAGACACATTTGTAGCCTGAAGCTAATTATTCAGCGCTGTTTCTGTTTCCTCGCACACCGGCTCCGAGAATCGTACAGCACACAACTCTGACATTTAACTCCGCGCTGCTGCTAAGTGCCGCTCCTCGTCTCATCCGGTGTCTGCTGCACACATCTCTTACCTTCAAGTGCGCTTCGATCTTCCTGTTCCCCGTCTCTAAAGTTTACAGGATCTGTAAAAGTTCAAATTTCTCTGCGAAAGAACTGAGCTGAAGTTTCTCCTCAGCTTTTAAAAAAAACTGCTTAAATTGTTTTGCTGTTAGGGGTCCAGAATTAAAAAACAAAGGACGAATTCAGCGTGGGATCATGGGAGATGCAATTTATCCCACGTGACTCACAGGCGAAGTTGTATTCACGTCGTGTTCACAGACTTCCTTCCTCTCTGACTCTCGTAACGTAAACTGAGTAAAAACGATGGATGTGTCTCGTTTGGACATTGTTGGAAACATTTAGGAGAACTTAAGTACAAAACTCAACAAGGTTTTGTCTAGTTTCAGACATTTTACGTACTTTAGCTTTAAGACTTTCACTTAGTTGTTCGATTCTGAACAAAATACTTAGTCAAAAGTTAAAGTAGAAGTGCTGATTTTACATTATATTTCTATATAAATCCATTGAACTCAGAATCTTTCCCACACGTGAAAATATACAAATCGGGCGTCACTAACTCTTTGATATAATCGATCATTATTTACGGTCCGTCACAGCCCAACTGTCACAATCATCCAAAATGTTTTTTTTTAACTTGGGCTGTTAATTAGTTTCACCAGGTTGTTTTTTTAATGGAGCACATTTTTAAACGCCTGATTTAAAAATGCTTGTCAATAATTCAGCCCCAAAATAAAAAAAAAAATAATAATTTGAAAAGCAGAAATCACGACCTGGTGACTCGAGATGATCCACAGAGTTCGCTGTGAGAAGTTTTAATGTAGGAACTATTTTCTTGCCGTGTCACTGCGCGGGAGAACGTTTGCGTCGACTGGTGAAGGCGCGGGATGTAAACGTTAATCGGCGGACGCTAGCCTCTCATCCATGACTAGATGCATCGCTCGGTGATACGGATAGAAAAATAGTTCCTACATGAAACTGCTCACGACGAGCTCTGTGGATTATCTAAACTCTACGTCCAAAATGCAGCAACTCGCACCAAAAGAATCGGATTCGAGGACAGATATGTACTTTTGATGTTGAGGTGAGCCGTCCCTGTTGGAATTGACGGAAAAGGAACCTGCAAGTCTATAAAACCTTCCTCCGCCGTGATTTAATGCAACCAGTGAGATCATTTGTGGCTCCGGATCAAACCCAGGAGATGTGACCGAACCTCCAGTCTGTCGCTATTTGCTCGGTGCTGCGGCGGGATAAAAAAGCGCCCGCCGCGCAGCAGATGGTACTCACGGCGGCGTTGGGCTCGATGAGGCGCTGCTGCAGGACTCTGGCTTCCTCCCAGCGCCCGGACACACACAGACGCTCCAACTCACACAGCTCCCGACCCAACACGTTCGCCAGCGCACACACTCCGCCAACCGCACCTAGACAGCCGGACCACAGCGGAGAGAAAGAATCAATATGAAAGACTGACTTTGTTTCACACAGAGAGATGTTCTTGATCTCCTTTTCTCCTCATATAATAAGTCTGAATAAAAAAAAAAGGAATACCAGACTTTACAACGTCTGCATGCTAAACTGCACGATGAGTTATAATCTCTCGTTTTTCACCGCCAGCATGGCAACATCTGCTTTGCAGCACAAAGCACAGGCGACCGCTGAAGGCGAGGAAATGTCACATTCCTGTCATAATCTATTATTATCCAGCGACTAAATACGCCAGATCTTTCCTTCATTAAGATCCGTCTCTTTACCTGGATCAGCACCAAAGGTTAATGACAACAGAGACAAATCCTCCATCCAAGTTTTGTGCGAATCAGTTCTGCAGTTTTTTGTGTTTCCCTGCTGACGAACCAGCCGACGAACAAACGGACACGGGCGAACACATCAGCTCCTCGGGGGAGGATTCAGATTCTACCTTTAAGTAGGAATAGAGAGACGGTCTTCCCTCCTCGCTGCCTTCATCACGTCATCGATCCTTCCTGAAGAAACTTTAAACATCACAGCCGTGACACTGCGTTAAATCTGCGGAACGCTGGGATCTATCCTCTGGGAACCACGAATGTATGAATGCAACATCAATCAGCATGGAGAGGAGGAGGAGGAGGAGATGATGATGTCTTAATCATCATTTTTGGGTGAATTGTTCCTTTAACAGAAACTCAACAACATAAATTCAACCAAAATGTGTTTGTGGTGGTTTGTGAGGAAAGGTCGATCCACAGGAGCTTCGTCCAACGAAAACTGGACAACTCTTTTGGTTTCCTCAGATTTTTACCAAACGACTAACAAAAGTCGCCTCGCGGGACTTCTGGGTTCGCTGGCTCGACCTTTGAGGAGCTGCACTCTTTACTCACAATCAGCTGTTAAAGGATGTGCTTTCACACAGACGTCGAGCTGCAGGAGGCGGGCTGAGAAAATCACACGTCTGATCAGTTCCCCGTGCGCAATCACTCAGCTCGGCACTTAGTGCGTTTGGAATATTAAACGTCCCACCTACCAATCATCCATGGTGCGCGGTACGGCGTAGCATTAGCATGCATCGCCACTTCAGTCGCCCGAGAGGTCGCAGAATTTAGATTTAGAAAACTAGCAGAGAACCCGTGAAATCCTCCACGTGACGACAAACGCCTGAGAGGACCGAGGTATGTTTCCTTCCATCGCCCTCCTGGTTTCACACTGTGGATGAAACACACGGACGTGAGCGATTGTGTCCACACACAACGCTTTTCAGAGTCCCTCCTGTTATTTTTCTTTCCTGACAGATCAGCAGGCAGCAGCTCTTTCTTATGACATCTTTTTTTTTCATATACATTCTCCCAGACAACAACATACCCTGGCCTCTCAGCGTGACATCTCATTGTGTGTGTCTGGTGGAGGAGAATAAAAAAAGCAGAGAGCCGGCCTCCGTCCGTGGCCTTGGAGTTGTTGTTGTGGACAGACGAGCCGGCGGGCTGCTGATGGGAGGATATTGTGCCTGATTTATGTTTCTGCTGCCCGCCGCCGCTCAGATCAAACAGCTGACAGCAGCTTATCTAACGGTGCGGCCGACTGACAGGCGAGCAGCCCCGCCTCCTCACCTGCTGCGAGTGGAAAGGAGAAAAAAGATGCCATTCGATATAAAACGTACGGGAAAGTGGCCGAGCAGGGAGGCGAGGCTTCAAGGCCTGAACCAACTGAGGCTCTGATGAAGGACGTTTAGTGTGCATCTCCTGCTTCACATGCAGCTGGAACCGGTCCGGTTCAGCTCAAAGGAACAAAGTCCAGCGTAGACCGGAGCGCACGGATCAGAGTTACAGAGACTCACATCTTCTCAGATCACCTCAGTTTCTTATTTATATTGTTCTCACTTCTTTTTAACTTGCTTAACGTTTTAATTGACGCTCTTTATTTTTGCTGCTGTGACTAACAGAGGATTATCATATCCTGTAAAACGTGGAAATGCAAATATTCCACGATGCGAGACGATGTCGTACGGCCATTCGACACGGTCGTGACGCGATTTGACGGCTTTATTACTCTTATCTATTCATTTTAGTGAAAACAAAAGCACTGGTTCAGGAAGGAGCTGAGCGTGGACGGAAACGCTGACGTGGATCTGCATCGATGTCTCGTCACACACCTGGAGTTAAGAGATACACCTACGAACACCTCACTGATTCACACGCTGCACCTGTTTGTTTAATGAGCTCACAGAGTTGCACGAACCGTCTGCAGCTACGAGCTGTAGGATGCATCAAATAACTGAGACCAGTGGGAGTCAATCCTCTGCATAACTTTTTATAACTTCATCAATCAATAGCAACCCGATCGGCAGAATAAACGTCGGCTTCAGTTTCAAGTTTAAACTGATTCTTTATGTTGCAACTTGACGTTGATTTAAGTTTCATATTCAGGCTTCAACCGGCTGTTTCGGTCGCAGCGATCAAACAGCCTCGCTTTCTGATAATAACGCGTGTTTTAGATGGAGAAATTCATCGAAAGGAAAACATTTAAAGCAAAGTGTGCCGATTCGGGAGCTCTGTGCTGTGAGGCTGTGCGAGGTTTCTGACTGACAGGCAGACGTCCCGCCCCTTCCAGCACCGTTGTGGAGGGGAGCACGAACAAGCGCTCGCAGCAGGGACATATTATCATATCAATCACTCAGTGGCGTTACATTGCTGAGCATTAGCTGTGTCAGTCACACACACACACACACACACACACACACACACACACACACACAGCCAATTACTCCCATATTTCAGTTATGGAGATGAGAATATGTCAGGGAGCAAAGATCAGAGAGCTGTGTGTGTGTGTGTGTGTGTGTGTGTGTGTGTGTGCATGTGTGTGTGTGTGTGTGTGTGTGTGCGTGTGTGCGAGAACATGACTCATTAGGTTCCTCAGCATCATATTGATGCCTGTCCCCCCCGACGTGTTATCTAATCCAGGCTTACAGTACGCCGTACGTGGCCGACATACCGAGCAGGCAGCAGGCGTCGCTTCAGAACTGAAAAAGTTGCTGAGCCTTCATGATTTACTGCAACTTCACGTGAACGATCACACGCGTCCCCGCAGGACGAGAGCTGAACACCGGCTGATGGTCCGGATAAAGACATTCCTGCAAGTTAGCAGCCACAGTTAGCGAGCTTTTGTTTTGTTTTTTAAAGGTGAAAGGCTGAACAGAAAAGAAAAGAAAAGAAAAGAGAGGCTGAAGATGAAAAACTGGATGAAAACAAAATGTTGGCCGACGGGAGAAAACCTGTCGTCACCATCTCAACCACAACACTCGACTCGAATTTGATTTAATTTGTTTTCCAGCCCAGAAAAAGCCGAAGTGGCCCTCGGACATGATTGGGTTTCACAACAAGGCTCATCGAGTGGAGCATGTTTTGTTCCAGAACCAATCACGTCTGTACTCCTGCTCAGGTTCAAAGCTCTTGTTCTCGTCATTGAAACTACTATTGTTGTCTGTGCAACGTGTTTCTGTATCCTGCCAACACCTTCAAGCTCCCGACTCATCGAGCTGGATCGGTGACGCTCCACCTCACCGGTCAAGTTCTGGACGTGAAGGGTTCTGCTGTCATTAACGAGCTGGTCAGGGTCGGGAAAAGATCCTTCTTTTAGTTAACGTTAAGTCACGTACGTTACATAACTCGCGCGCTTTTACGTGACGTAAATTAAAAACAATGCACCTCTGACGCTCGCTCCTGCCGCCTCAACCACTTCCTGAATTGGACTTTCTCGCTTTTTATCTACAAGATGCGACGCTAGAGGGAAATCTACCGGATCAATACTTTCTGTCGTGTACTGCAGGTTAACTCATTCATTTCCTCTCTCGAACATCGAGGACCAATCTCTCCTCAGGGAGACGATGCGGGCTGATCTGAAGGCGCGATTGTGGCTCTAAATATCCGTTCTCTCTTCTCCCCATCTACAGCGGTTCTGGTTCTGGTAGCAGACCGTCTGAACTGTGATTTGTCAGTCAATAATATGTTCAGCTAAAACATTCAGTGATCCAGATCCAACAGAGCTTCCGACTCCTGATTAACCTATTTTGTAAAAAAAGCCCGGCTGCCTCTCCAGGGAGCGTTTTTTTTAAAACAGCTCCTACATTGAATCTGATAACATAACTTCAGCAGATTAATTAAAGTCGACTAATTGCGATTTTCTCACAGATTTAAATATCTGGCGTAATTTTTCACACTTTTGCTAATTGAATTTTAGGGGCTGAATGAGATTAAACTATTAAAAAAAGCTGCTTGGGAGGCTGCAGCTCAATCTCATTAGATTTCATTTAGATTTAAATTAGGACGTGTTTAGGACGAGTGGCCTGAACGCCTCGCTGATCCGGATGAAGTCCCTGAAGTGCCGACACACAGCTGCTCTGTTCATCTGGAGCGTGAGCTGGGACAACCACAGGAAGTGACCCCGAGGATGCAAAGCTTTATTGACAGTATGCGCACGTTTCTTTGCTCTTGTGATTCTGCAGCGAGGACCCGAAAAAGAAAGAAATAAAACACTGAAGACAGAAAGGAAACAGGGGAGGTGGCAGCCTGGGGGACATGAAGGCGACTGACTGCTGTTAAAGAGCTTCTTACCGACACAATAGGCGGCCATGAGAAACCCAGCTGAGCCCGCCAGCACCTGGAAATCCTGCGTTTTGGTTTTGTGAACAATCAGGCCGATCCGCGTGATCTGAGGAACGAATACAGAAGAAACACAGAGAGAGAGAGAGAAGATAAAGAATCAGTTTCATCGTCGTCACTCCTCCCCGCTGTCACGACTAATATCTGCTGTCGGGTTTTTCTTTATTTTAATCCCAGGAGAGGCCGTCACAAGAGACGACGACAAAGCCAACATCTCACAAGGTAAACAAATCGCTCAAATTGAGACGAGCGCTGACTCTTCACACGGTGGAGGCTTTTTGGAGGAGGGGATCGAGTGAGATCCCAAACAGAAGAAGAAGAAGAAGAAGAAGAAGAAGAAGAAGAGAACAGACGAGTCCCAAGTGACAGAAAAAATATCAACTTCAAAAGTGGAGGAGGAGGAAGGGAAAGGCTCATGAATCATTAATGAGCTCCTTTATTTTGTTTTGCCTCTTTTAATTCTCTTCCATCAATCCGGACATGAAGCGCAGAATCCAAATAAACCTGAAAATGTACAAAGGGAGCGGTGAGGCGCTGAAACCTCCGCAGGGAAAACCTGCAGCCTCCGGTTTTCTCTCTCCACCACCGATACAGCAGAGGGTCTATTTTTAAACCCCAGGGTGTCAATCAGTTTCCTCATATCAGTCATTTCAAACACGCAGGACTGTAATTGATCAGTCAATCAATCCTCCTGAAAGCTTCAGCACTCTGGCTATTTTTGATGCAGCCCCCCCTCAGTGGGAACACAACATCGCAGCGAGAGTGCCGTCTGCCCCGGTGACAGAAAAACACTCATTAGCTTTTATTTAAGTTTCATTATCGTCATTAGCTTGAGAGCGAAGGGAAACTTAACCCCTCTACTAAAGACGGGGTCGTGATCAGGTGTTTTCTTTTTGTTGCCTCAGGGAGACGAAATGCAAAAAAAAAAAAAAAAAAAAAAAAAAAGGGTAGAAA
>OMLP01020660.1:5282-16171 GCA_900302685.1 Spondyliosoma cantharus
GATTTTTTGATGGGCAGTTTTTTGTAAATTTATAATAACTAATATTTGAGTTTGGCATCCCTCCCTCCCTCCCCTTTGTTTTCATGTTTCTCACATGACTCCAGACATCTCCCACACAAAAATTTCAGTCCCCTCTCTCCCCCATTCTTAACTGGCCACCTAATGACATAATGACAGATTTGGTCAGAGTGCTTCAGGACTCAGTGGCTCTGCATCACAACTCTGAAAGCAGCACTTTATGTCAGATCCGTCCCCTGAAGAGGGTGACTACTGTCTACTGTCCCAGTCAGCCCTTTGACAAGCAGCCCTTGTCGATACCGCAAACTGCGTTTTTTTTTTTTTGCATCAGCAGCCGCTGTTTGTTTTCTCTGTTGGAAAAAGATCATCAACAGAGTGAACAGCGACCGGACAGGCAGTCCACCGCGTAGACCTGCCACGCTGCGTCTTCTGCTGTGTGTTAATACAAGCCTCCCTCAGTCAGTCGCCAGCCTTGAGTTAAAGTTTTTTATTTCCCTGTGGTTTGCCTTTGTAGAGAACTGTCGGGTGTCCCCTCTGGAGAGGGATCTGGACCGTGGTTCAGTCTAGCGAAATGTAGCGCCTCACTGCCCTCAAAGCCGGATTTGGAGACCTGCCTGCTGTCTACTCATGGTGAGTCATCCCTCAAGTTTCATGGCACTTGAACTAGCGCATATAGCCGGGACCTTTATACCTATTGCAACATAACACTGAAGTCATTGTGTACAACATTCACAGAACAATAGATGCATTGTTAACCTTGTGTTTACAAGTAGACAAAGGACTTGAGTACATGCTCACTGTTTCATAGTAATTTCCCTAAAACGATGAATTGGAAGCCTTTTGAAGCAGATTGTTTCTTATAAACAAATGTTTGCCTCTACAATTTTTTTTTTTTTTTTTAAGGTTAGTGGAAAGAAAACATCCAAAATACACATTCAGTTTTCATTACTGGAAATCAGTGCATCATTTTTTTTTTTTTTTAATGGTAACATCTATGAGTTAAAGCTGCTGTAGGCATCGCCTTTTTAGCTAACGTCCTGTCCATTTTGCAATTAGCAATCCGCTCCCTCCTCTCTACGTCACCACAAGAGTGTGCAGACATGACAGGACCGCCTCTTTATGGAGTTCTCTGTCCGGATTTTTATGACAGTTTATTCTTAAAAGCACTGAGAGAAATTTTTTTTTTCTTTTATGGCTCTTGACAGTATTTTGAACCTGGCTTTATCCAATGTTCAGATTTCTGTTCTGGAAATGTGTGTTTTTAATTACATAATGCCTTACTTGGGTATTTTAACAATACATTAAAAAAAAACATTGTCTTAATGTAGGGTCTCCCCTGAAACAAACTTCAACAAAGCGTCTGACTACCCATGAACTAATCAACCTTGGAGAGTTGACCTTTTACACTTACTTAATCACAATGCATCGTTCCGGGGGAAAGTAAAGGTGTCACTGCAGAGTAACTCCAGGAAAACTCTTATCATCAGGAAATAGATTCATGTCGCCTGCTTCTATCTTCATTATGATTTTTTTGCAATACCTGCTGTCATCTGTTCAGAAGAAGCTGTCCATCAGAAAAAGTCTTATCTTCAAGAAACGTCTCGAGTACTGATCGACGTGTCGGCCCGGGGCCATATGTAATTACTCTGTGACTGGCCAGCCATGAAATTGTTGTTTGGCTCTGAAATGGATCCAAAGTCATTCAATAAGAAGTTTTTTTAAGAGTTAGGCCGTCTGGTTCTGGCAAAATCAGAACGAAAGTGACGGTGGCAGCATTGCACAGGCTGTAAGATGATTGGAGAAGAGCTGCGGATAAGGTAATGAAAACATATCTTTGATCAACGATTCGTCGATTTGATTACTTTTTTTTGATTAATGGAGAAAATGTACAAATTGACAATAATTCATCCTTAGTTGCAGCCCTAGTATAAAGTTCATGCAGGTACCTGCCAGTGACTTTGGTAATCTCATTACCAGCGTGTAATTTTGTAATCCACACATTAGTCTGCCGTGTGTGTCTGAAGACAAACAACTTCTGTCAGCTGTTGGAGGGAGTGTGCAGCTCGCAGGCGGCAGAGAGGTATGCAGAGTGACAGTCGCTGGCTCGAATGTATGCAGCTGTGGCCTGTAAGATGCGGGATGGCAAATGGAGTGGAAGAGTAGTCCAATTAAACTCTGCCTCTCCTCTGAGAAAGAGGCTAACGGCTCTGAACGCTGGCCTCTCACTCCCTGGCAGAAAGTGCTGACACAGATTTTTTTGTCTGACTGAAATGCCTTCTGACCGCACGACACTGGCTCTTTTCTCCCTCCGAGACACCACCGGCGTAAAAAGCCAGGGCTGCACAAAAGAGACACAGTCTGCGAGCGCTGCTTAGGAGGTGGCATAAATTATAATCATACCATAAACTGGCGCTAAGGTCCGCATTACTCACATTTTCGAGGGTGAGGAAGGAATGTCTTTGTCTGAGCCATTAATTGGGTTTATATGCTTAAAACCTCTCGAACCTGGTGAACGGATTAATTTTGCTTCACGTTTACAGTCCCGTCTTTGACATCTGTTCAAACATGCACAAGTGCCTTGTCCCTTTTGGCACGCAGCCTTGATCTGTCAGTCTGTGATTGACAGGTCAGCTCTTGTGTTGATCGCTGGTGCAAAGATGCAGAAACATGACAGCATCTCCAGGCACATAAAAAAATTGATTCTACTCCTCCAATTGTGCGTGTCATCAAATGTGATGGCGTTCCCTTCTGGAAGATTTGGGTGGTGGAGGTGGTTTTCAGTGTATTTTTCAATGTGGAGAAACTGCAGTCACTATTTTCTACATGCCTCGTGTAAGTCGACCGCATTTATAGGCTCTCTTCCGATAGTATTAGTCACGCTCTGACCAATCGGATGCTTCAGGCTGTAAATCTCGGCTGAGTGCTGGAGGGGACGATGATGAGAGTGATCAGCGTTGTCAAGTTGTAGAAGGGGATCAGAAGAAGACGGCCTCTCCCCAGTGGGATGTGTGGGCGGTTAGCTGCAGCCCACAGCTACTGAAGGGGAGCTGTGTCAAATCTGACATGCCGAAACCCACAAACGCCAACACTGACAGCCAGTTGTGACGAAAACCAATTTACAGGCACGATAAATTCTGTTTGAGTTGTGGGGGAGCTGTCCTCCCTGGCTTGATCTTGTTCCTTTAGTCTTTTAGTCATCCTTGTATGGTGGTAGGTAGGCTGGTTTCTCTTTGTGCTCTGTTGGGACTTGTAGTCACAATTCTGCCAAAGATTTAAGGGAGATTAAACAAGAGTTTATTTTTTTCAAGTAGCTGGAATGTACCAGACAAACAATGCAGGTAGGATGATCATTTTAATGTTTTCTTAGAAGCCCCAGATTTAGATCAACATTTTTTTCAAGATAGATGGATAAAGACTGAGACATGCAGTGCAGGTACTTCTGTCTTGTCTTATATGAAATACTCAGACATAATTGGCCTGGAACTCTTATGACACACAGGCAAAAAACTCTCACCCACAGAGATCTGGCCTCAATTCCTGGTAGGGCTACATCTGTCTTAGTCATGCATTCCAGCTAACGCTGTTGGGAGTTTAGCGGGAAGCCAGTGAGGGATTGTGCTCTGGACGAGTTCCTCCAGCCTGAATGCAGAGCGGTGGGATCCAAGATGTATAGCAGGAGCATCTAGGATAGCCTCAACCTGACTTGAAGCATTAGCATGTTGATTTGGAAGACAACCAACCAACCAACCAACCAACCGTGTGTCTCACATCTCAAATATTAAGGGTGCATTATTTAAAAATCCCTGCTTTGAACAATCGGGGGCAGCATCAACGCAGCACCGGCTGTCTTTAGCTAGTTAGCTTAGTTAGCGGTGTAGGTAGTTCCCAACCCAATGAGCCAAAATGTTTGTAATCCACACTTTAGTACAACCAAAAAACAAAAAGATTCTGAGGAGCTTTTTGTCAAGATAACGACTCATTCATTGGAAGTTGCTTTTTGTATTTTTTGTGTTGAGCACTGACTGCTTCCCTTTCTTATTAAACATCTTATAAATATGGGTATGAAATTTAAGAAGTATGTTCGCACTGATGTAGCCCAATAAGAATAAGAATAATTTCCTTAGAAAGCATAAATATTAAACAATATCAAGCTAATTCTGGCCCTTGGACAATAGCAGTCGATGGCCCCCTGTTCTACAGTGTCTTCTGGCTTGTTTGCTTATAGCTACAAGTGAGTCTTATTGTCATGCAGCTCATTTAAGCATGTCTGGCTGGTGGCTTTGAAGCTGGACACATCGGTCAGCTCTGGACTCGTCGGCTTGAGATTGGAGGCTGCTGCTTTGGCTTTGAGCTGAGAAATCACTCTCTCAGGGGGAAATATTGGAAGCAGCACATGAAAGAGCTCCAGGAGGCTTTAATATCATTTGTCAAAAGAAGAGTTCTGTGTTTGTCTCGTCAATGGAGTTATGAATATATGTTGTTAATGAATGAATTGCTTGGCAGAGAATATTTTCCGAAGTAAATTCTTCAGAAAAACCCAGCCTTGTACAACTAAAAGCCTTCAATCTCGCTACAGACCTCAGCTGCCCATCTTAAAGCAATGTCATTAAGCATAATAGCTTCCAGTGGTCTCTCTAATGGCTTGCAAAGTCCAGAATGTACTAGCCAGCGTCCAACACAGGAAATGAAAGGCACAGAAGTCAGTCTGTGCTAATGTATGGTTTTGAGAAGTCACACCGCGTGAACAGCATGAAAAGGAAATCTGCATTGTAGCCTAGACTGAGCTGTGCCACAATTTCCTTCACATTTCTTTCTCGTTTCACTCCATGCATAATAATAGTGGGGGTAGAAGAAGATATACTGCCCAGCAAAAGTGCTGTGAATTAATTTCCTTCCTGTCAAAATTGGGACTCTTTTTCCCACCACTTCTCTAAAACCCTGTCGGATTAAGTCCAGTATGGCAGTTTGCAGGCTATAAATCATAATCTATTCGATCCCTGGCCTAACCTCACCTCACCTCAATATCTCCTCTGCAATTTGTTGTACTGTGTTTGGACTTAATGCAACAAGACCACAACAGCTTGTGGGCATCTCTTCTACATTGGCTTGTTGAGGTTTGTAGTAGGGAAAAGTTTTTTTCGTAACCATCAGCAGTAAATTGCAAATTATTAAGACATTTCATGTTGAGCCTCATTCTGCCCAGTCAGCCGTGGTTTCTTCATCTTCATCACAGTGTTTAGCATAATTAATGTGTGCATGAGATTACAAATATGCAGCAGACGCAGAGGTAAACAGAGACATCCGGCTATCATCTGGGCTTTTCAGGGAGTTCTTTAAAGTGATGCTCCTGTGGGACCATGTATGCACAGGTTTGTTCAAAATCGACTCCTCCCCTCTCGTCTCTGCCAGCCGTCATTGACAGCTGGGCCCCGCTAACAGCTGCCTCCCCTCCCCCAAAATCTAATGCATTACAAAACAAAAAGAGTTGCCAGTGAGCAACGGTGCTTTGTAGGGGAGCAAATTGTTGAGTGACGCCACTGGGAATTCATGGGTGGTCCCTGATTGGTTTAGAGGTGCAGCTATTCTCCTATTGATTAATCTGTCAATTGTTTCCTCGATTTATCATTTGGAAAAAGTCAAAAATGCCAATTACAGTTTCCCAAAACCCAAAACAACATATATATCACAAATAACAGTTAAAAACAAAGATATTCAGTAAGATATTACATGAATCTAATCGCGTCTAATAAAGAAAAGCAGCAAACACTCAATATGGAGAAGCAAGAACTAGACAAATTGTATTGTATTGTATTGCTTGTATTCTCAGCCAGTGACTTAAACTTCAAACTATCTTCGGTCAGTAACCAAATTGATTAATGGACTAATCGTTTTGGCTCACGTCATGTAGGTTCACAAAGCGTAGCTTGATCTTTTAGTTTGATTCATTTCAGGTCAATCCTCTCTGTCCAGGAGGAAATTTGTGAGGATTTGACATTAATTACCTCCGCCAAGGAGATTATGTTCTTAGTCAGTTTGAGGATTTCACAAAAACTACAGAACAGATTTTCATGAAACTCGGATGGAGGATGGGTCTCGGCCCAGAATAGACCTCATTATCTTTTGGTATAAATCTGGGTCCTTTTCTCACTTCGATTTTCGTTGATTTTTAGGTGGATATGAATGAGTATGATTTGATGCAGATCCAAATAAAGATCTAAATCTAGTGGATTTAAATATGTTGTCTAGAGGACGGCCTTTTTTTTTTTTCTGATTTTGGCCTATCACGTATATTTCAGATTTTAACTTCTTTAGTTTATGAGATTATAATTCAGAACAAAGATGAAGTATTTTATAATTATTAAACTCCAAGTTAAGTTTGCTGTTTTAATGCACTGATGTCATTTATAGACAAACTAAACTATACTGTCAGATAAAGGGGAGAGAAACACGACGATTAGGGTCGAATGTGTTCATGCTTTCTATTTATGACACTGACGTCAAGAAAACCCACAAGAAGTCCATGTACCATGCCAATCCCAAAGGTACAGAGAGTCATCAGACATTCAGAGGCTGGGTACGGTTTCAAAACCACAGGACAAGAACAGAACAGATCAATAGGGGACTGCGATCCATCCAAACAGGCAGAGAGAGGAGGTGGAGTAGTTCAGGTGTATCAGAAAGGTACACCTAATGACATTTGGTGCTGACCAAATGAGTTTCTACCCTTAGCCTGGCCTGCCCGCTCATAAATAAGACAGAAATGCAGGTCCAATTGTGAAAAGTGAATGTTGACAGTTTCATTCACGTCTGGGGAAATAAGTCTGTGAAGTACACCGGCATGGATATAAATGTTTTTTCCATTGAAGCAGAGGCACACGGACCGATATAGGAAATTAATCTGTTTCCCAATGAATTATGCATCGCTCCTGTCCTATATTACCATCTGTACATCCATGATGTTCACATCCACTCTGTGGAGAAGCTTCATTGTCCACTGTGAATTAGCAGCACCTCTCTAATTTCCTTTCATCTCAGCCTCAGACAGTTTCCACGTGAGGTGTGTATGCCTTTAGGCTGCAAATTACTTAACGGTGAAAAAGAGGCTCTGACAGGTTCCAGGAATGTACTGTACTACTGTTTTTTTTTATGTAATCAGTCATGTGGAAAGCAAAAAAAAAAGGATTTAGGTCTACAAATAAGTTCAGCTTTGTCGTTAAAAATGGGACGTGTGCCTTAGATGCTTGCTTCTGACATGCGTCTCGAGCTTTATAAATATACTTTTCAGACCAGACTCACTGTTATTTTCAGCAATACAATACCACAAAGAACAGAACATATTAGAGTGCATCACAAGGGCAATGATACCTTCAGGGTTGCTATTTGTGGCTATGAATCTGGATCTGAGCGGACGGTATTAAAGGATAGAAGGGAGCGTGGGCAGGAGAGAAAACATCTTAAATTACTTGCTCTTCCAGTTCAGCCCACCACCAGACTGCTGTCAGGCTGACCGGACTGACGTTTGATTGAAAGCACAGACGAGACCACGGAAAAAGCCCGAGACCCAATTAGCGTGTTAACTGACCACTGACCCTTCTGATGGCCGTTTGATGACCACCAGTAAAAGTCTCTCAGATTCCAGCCACCATCGCACCGCGTGTCCATCACGTGGCTCAGGCACAGAGTGACTGAGCAGCAGTTCACTCCCACAGTCGCACAGTACACACACGAGCACACGAGCACACAAGCATGGTGATGACATTAAAGGAACAGTTCATCCAAAACTGAAAGAATCATAATCTGCTCCGCCCCATGCCAGTGAAAAGTCATGTGAGGTTTCGTAGTCCATGAAACATTTCTCCTGAGCTGTGGCGCTGAGTAACGGACAGGACATTTTTTGCTGAACATTGTGATTTCACACAGAAGTTGACCTTTTGGATATAAGATGTCATCACTTCATCCATTTATTTTATTAAGATGTTTGACATTATTACTGACACATTATTTCACAATAAATTTACCTTGTGCCTTGCATTATGACAAAATCTAAAACAAAGTCCTGCTACATCTAATCTAGACAGTAGAGAGTTGAGGGTGAGTTTAGGAGTCTCACAGCCTGAGGAAGAGGAAGCTGCTCTGCGGTCTGGTGGTACGGCAGCAGATACTTCTGTATCTTTAGCCAGATGGCAGCAGGATGAGCAGACTGTTGCTGGGGTGGGTGTCGTCTTTTAGTGTCCTCACTTAATTAAGTGATCATCATATGAACTGTTGAGTCATGAGAATCGGGTGGACCAACAACAACTGGGAAAAAAAATCATAAAATAGCTTCATACAGCCCAGATTTTCAAAAATTGATTCCAAAAGACATTATTTTCTCACCCTTATTTAAGCCAAATGTCATTTTCCAGTCAATTTGGGGTCTTGGGGCCTCAGGAGACGTGGATTGTGCCGTATGGAGCCAGTTAATGCTTTTCTTTTCAGTTTTTCTTACATTTTAAAACAAGTCCCCATCTACTTCAGTTGTTTCGGAGAATGCTGCAACGCTGTTTTGACAGAATTGTTTGTGGACTACGAAACTTTGCCCGACTCTCCATTTGCACGAGGTCTAGAAGATACTGACTGAATTTTCATCTGTGTGCGAACTGCCCCTTTAAGTCTCTCATGCAGATGTTGGCAATCATCCACGCTGTTTTCACTTTAGCAGCAGTGCGTTTTAGTGGCTTTTAATTGAAAGATACTTATCTTGAGTCATTCCATTAAATGACTTTGATTGTTTTCATGTCGCATTGCAATTATTTGTCTTTTGTTATTCCGAGTAATCCAGAGTGTTTGGTTGATGAGGCTGTGCCGAGAAAAATTAATGAGCTACACATGAAAGAAAGGGCATCTTCACTGTGTCTAGTCCTGATTAATTTCACTTAATACACGTTGTCCTCTCTTGGGTGATAGTGTCTGCTGTCTGAAGCATATCTTCAAGAGGCCATGTGTCTGTATGTGTGTGCAAGATGAAGCCAAGTGAACCTGCCAATCAGATAGAAGATGATTAAGTGGCAAATACAGGCTGGTTCTCCGGGTGAGGAGATATTATGTAGATGCAAACATGCAGGATCACCTCCAGTCCTTCCTCTTCCCTGAAGGTCACAAGCGACAGATGAGTTTGCCTTTCGTCAGGCCTCATGCCACGCACATTAGCAGGCTGAGCCCGGCCTTGCCAACATCAGCAAAAGAGAAGGGCTAGGTGCTTTTGGCCTCTTGAGATAGTGTGTGTATGGCTGACACATTCTGTCTACACCGAGTGTAAACAGAGCAAAAACAGGAGACTGTTGGGAAGGATATTTGGAGATCGGATGAAATTAGGAAAGAAAATTAATCAAGTCCATCCAAAGCATGCATATTTAATTAATTAATCAGGATTTTTGGCCGTGCAGCAGTCAGTGGAGTTTATACTATAGGTCAATTGCAGGTGATTATAAAATTACCATCACCATCTGTTTTGGCTACACTGATCAGCAGGGGCTTAAACACATCATCATGAATAAATTTCATATCAGTGCACGCTGACATTGAAAAAGTTGTGTGTGGTGGTCATCTCTTACTTCTCCCTCCCCACAAATGACCAATAAAGTCTTATAAACTGGTGGGCTGCAGATCAGAATACATGTGAGTTATAGTTGGGTTTCATTACTGAACTTTATAGAGGCAGGCTGCCCAGGAGAGAACGCCTTTGTAATGGACCCCTGCTAGGCACTTGGTCCACAAAATAATTGGCAGGGTCCACCACATGTATGTCTGCTGTGTTTGTGGGCGGTTTCAGAAGTCATGCGTGTCTCTGAGGTGGTGCTGAGTATCACAGGATGTCTGGATGTCTCTTAACATCTGGACTCAAATCAGTCTTGACCCACTGAACCGCATCATTTCACTTAATCAGCACCACTGTGTTCAGGTGATCGTCCTTTTTATTTTTCATCTATTTATTTGTTTTTGTTAAATGTGAAGGATGTCGTGTTGGGGAAGAAATAATTATCAGAAGAAAAAGATCATCACAAACTAAATAAACAAACCCTCTTCTTTTTCATGACTGAATAAACTAAATCAACAAACTGAACTTGGAGGACAACACAGCTTCTTACTGCTTTAAGTTGTTTATATGTGGCGGACCCTGCCACCTTTCTAACTCCAAACAGTGTTCTAGGACCTTATTATTATTATTTGGGCAACAATAGCCCATAAGTCCGTAGGGACTTGGCTTGGGAACTTGAAGGTCGCCGGTTCAAGTCCCACTTGGACCAAAAAAAAAAAGAAGAACGATGTGGACTGGCAGTTGGAGAATGCTGGTTCACATCCTGGGCATTGCCGACCCCTAACACTGCTCGTTGGGCGCCGTGGCATGTGTGGCAGCCCCTTCGCTCATCTCCTCTACACTGCTGTGTGTGTGTGTGTGAGCACCTGTGTGTAATGTGAGTGGAAAAAAGAATTTCCCAATTTGGGATTAAAATAGTATATTTCCAGTCCTTCCTCTTCCCTGAAGGTCACAAGCGACAGATGAGTTTGCCTTTCGTCAGGCCTTATGCCACGCACATTAGCAGGCTGAGCCCTGTATATAAAAAAAAAATATTCTCCTCTGAGAACAGCTTGATTATTCACTTATGGAAATAATACATATTTCTTAGTTTGTATTATTACCTCATTGATATTGTAAATAATAACTTCAGAGTTTGAATTTCTTCTCCAAAACTTCATAGTACCACTTGAAAATGTTGCTGCTTAAATTAGAGCTTGACTGATTTTAATGATTTTTTGACCGATGTTGGTACCGATATAATGTGGGTAAAAAAATCCACTATCAATATTAATTTGGGGCAGATGGCAATAAT
>OMLP01020661.1:0-25308 GCA_900302685.1 Spondyliosoma cantharus
AACCCCCCCCCCCGCCAAAAAAAACAGCCTCGAATAATAAAGTCCAAAAACAATTCTCAACTGGGAGTTCCTTCGTTCGAGTCCCTTAACGTCACAACACCTCGTCCGTGCAGCTGTATTGCTCTGGTTCCACAGTATCTGCAGAATCTTAAGTCTGTGGCTCAAATGTAGGATTAAGGTCTTTCTCCGTCAGTGGTTATCGCGGCTTCGATTCAGTGGCGAACTGCCCGCGCGGACATGTTGCAGGTACTGGCGTCAAACGAATGGCTTCACCTTGGAAAAAGTGGGACTTTCTGCGACTCGAGAACAAAACAACGCAGCCGGCGCTACACCGACAACTCAGTGAACCGATTCTCTAATCTTAATTAAGTTCTGCAGCGACGCCTATGTGCACTTTAACAATCAGAGTGACTGATGTTTTACACCCACTCCACCAGTTATCGGAAAACAAAAGAGAGCCGCTGCTTTAAGCGTGTTGGGAAGTCGTCGTTCGCTCGCTGATAAACTGCCTGTTTGGAATTTAAAAAATAATAAAAGGAATCACATCATGATTGGAATGATTGATGCGGCATAAATTACTACAAAAAGTATCAACTAAACATTTATATCCTGATGTCACTGTTAATTACATACTGCAATAGAAAACTACAAATTCACTATATTTCTTTATTGCGTTTAGCTATATATATATATATTGAGTTTTCTTTATATTAGAGACTGACCACAGCTTCGATGCAGCTGAGAACATTTCAACAGGGGTTCACAAACTGTTTTCACTGAAGTGAAGAAATGAAAGGCTTTTTCACAATACATACGTACATACATACATACATGATGCTATTTAGTGACCACACAGAGATTATCGCATCCATAGTGTTGTCTCTGCTGGTGTACAACGGTAATTATTAAACATCTTGTCAAAAATAAAAAGACAGTAACCTACCGGTGTGGTAGGAGCACCCAGAGAGCACAGATCAGCAGAATTTTTAAAAAATGAGAACGTATATAAAAAAATTTAAAAAAACATTAAATGGTAAAATGCTGAAAGCGATCATGGCATTAAATAGATTTTCATATAGGCAAAGTTCTTAAATGTAATCCTTTTAACTGTACAGATGAAATATTCTGTCATTTACAACTCCTAAATATTGGAATGGTGTGCAAATAAAGCAATGGAATATACCAGCCATGCTCTGCTCTCTACTTTAAAACGCAGCCAAGGACTCTTGCATAGTTAATGAAATACATGCATTAGCGTTTTTCATGCAATACTGCATTCCTTAATCATTCTCAATTCTGTACATTGACAACAAATAATACGAAAAAAAAACCGATAACAGCGGTGAAGAAAGCTAGAGAGGGAAATCAATTCTGCATATTTTCTCATTTTCTCTTACATTTAACATTGATTTCTGACATCGTGTTTCAACAGGTATGTATTTGGATTCATTGGATATACTTCTCATATGGAGTACAGTACTTTAATGGCCTTTTGAGCTCTCAAAAAAAAAAAATCGCCCATGTTGCACTTTTTGGTAATTCAAACCTCAGCTTTCTTTATCTAACCGATGAATGAGATGATTAGTAGTTATTGCTCTATCGCTAAGCATGTTAGCCGAGGCATTTTAACACTAACAAGAGTGGCTGGAAGCAACTGTTTACAAAGTGTCACGACCGCGGCTTCCCGTGACACGACGCAGGACCAAAAAAAGCGTTCCTGCAGACATTCAAATGAGCTCAGCAATGTGCTACAGACGTCTTCGCTAATGCTACTGGATGTGTCGCCTAGCGTGTCGTAAAACCTAAGCAGTGATGGAGGCAATGTGGTGTGCTGTCAACACAAATGGTTATGGGTGAATGAAAACAGTTGGAAAACAAGGGAATACGTTCTGTGCGGAAAAGCAATTCTGCCGTTTGCCTCTTAAAAGTGTGTTTGAAAACACAAAATGAAGTCAAATTACGAGCCCTGGTTCAATACACAGTTATCTACTGATCCTCGTTTACAATGCCCCGAAAAGCTAAAAAAATAAAAGTCCTCTAGAGGGTCCTCACATCTTAATGCACTGCGTTCTGGCTACGTGAACGGATCAGTAATCCAATAAAGTTTGTTTTTAGCAGGTGGACAAACAAAAGTGTAATGGCATGATCCAGCTCTGAGCTGCACACAGACTTAACGACAGGCAAAACAAGACGGTGAAAGCTAAAATTACAATAAAATTGTCCTGCTTTGATCCAAAGTGCCATGCACAGGTTCCTGATAGATTACAATGTAAAGTAGAAAAGAGCAGCTAAAGGAATACCACCACACTTGAACAGCAGTTTGTTATTTCGATGGCCAGTGACAGTTTGAACACTATATTCTCTCTCGGCGGGGCTGCTGCTCGGCTTGTGACAGTGATTAAAATCCAGAGAATACAAGAAGGATTCTAGTGTTATTAAGTCCTCTTCTTAACAAGTAAACTGATGAGACCATCTCCTTCCTCTAAATGTCAGGCTTGGTGCTCTGGTCTCACATTTTGAAGAGGGATGTTTGTGGTTTCTGTGGCCTAAACAGTATTCTCAGGGTAGAATTTGGATTCAAAGTGTCACCATGCAGCAATTTTACTTGCCGAGTGCGCGCTGATAAAACGGCTTGCTGTGCGTCTTCGAGTTGCAAATAAAAACGTCTGGTTAGAAAACAAGCTGCAGCAATCAACGAGAGCAGAATGTGACGGCTCGGTGACACCTTACAGCTCATTTTTTACATCATGAGATGTAGAAAACTGCCCTCAGTGACTCCAGAGCAAACGCATATAAGCTCAAACCCCCCACAGACCATTTAAATAACAAACATCCATCCTTAAACCGAGTGGCATTTCCTCTGAAACCATCTGAGAACCAATGTAAACCTGGTAGACGCTACAGAGAGAGAATAAGAGGAGTATGATTATGTTAATGTGCGAAGTAGAAACTACCTCCTAATGCTTGGATATCAATGACATAACCACATTCATTCGTTCAAAACATACGCTATTGCTGGTATCTAAAATATGAGTATTGCAATTTCAGGTGGGGTAATTCTACAACGACAAAGCCGACTGTTCAAAACGAGACCAGCGAGCATCACAGCGGCTGCAGTGACCGTGTCCTGCCTCCGTTTCTTATCATTTTTACGGCAAAAGAAACACGCACCGTGCGGCGCTTGACGGTTGAGATAATTCAGCCTACGCGTCAGTATTCGGAAAAACAACTCCTCAGAGACAACAGAAATGCAGTTCGACGATTAATTAAATGGCTCGTTATCAATATTCTGTCTCAGCCCGATGAAGAAAAACATGGCGACGTGTTGTCTTCTCCAGTGAGGTACCACAGGTTATGATAAATGCTGCTGACAGGTGTCCGGTTCACTGAAGTGCGTGGTCACAGCTCTGAACATCGGCGTTTGGAAATATGCTCATTTACGAAACATCAGTGCCAGAGGAGCATCGGTCTGTAACAGCACCAGGTGTAGGAAAGAGGTGATTTCTGCAAATGACCCCTGAAACACTGAGATGAATGTACCCTTTTACCATATCAAGTCTAAGGCCTGTTACTTTACAATGTCTTCAACTCGTGAACAGACAACGTAGTAAAAATGAGATAATTACATTAAGTTAGTGTGTATTTATATATATATGACTGTTCTGCGTAAAAGAAAACTACTTTATCTATACAAAGTGCGAACAATACAACATTCCTACTCAGTGATGCATACAGTAGTAGACTACAATGTTGCCAAAGGCAATTACTTGTTTCCATGTACAGCATTGGAAGGCGCTTAAGATCATTTTCATCTTGCTCATGGAAAGGAAGAAGTTAGTTATATACTATTTACTTTGTCAATATCTGTACAGACATTTATATATTTATATGTATTCATATACTTTAAATTTAAAGGGTTTCATTCCAAAACTCACCAGTCCTTTGAGAAAAAAAGACTTGCTAAAATACATTTCTATCGAAAAAAGTATTAAACAAAAATAAGATTTTTAAGTATTGGAAAACTTGTCTCGCCGTTTGTACCGACTCCATTTCTTCCTCATCTCAAATTCCTTTTCCGTTTTGGTCCACGGCCCTCCACCACCTCTGTGTCTTTATACTGTTCATGTTCATAATCAGTGAGGTTTACGAGTCAACATTTACTTATCAGTACATATAGTTTACTAATGCCTTCCTCCCTGTCTTAGACGAAAAATACTCACACCGACCCTTTTGATTAGTGCACGAGGTGTTCAGAGAAAGTGTTTGAAAAACAGATTGCAGGTTCTAATTAAAACAACCAATGAAAAAACTATATTTCGGAATGAAACTCTTTTTTGTTTGTGTGTGCGTGTGTGAGCACATCAACAGTTTCAGTATCTGTCCAGAGAATATTCTTGATGTTACGCTTCTGTCGTCACTGACATGCGGTAAGCAATGAGACTCAGGCATCAACAGCCAGCTTACTTTCATCTTAAATCTACAGAGAGCGGGAAAGACGAACCATGCGATTGTGGGTTCATACGGGGTGAATATGTTCCTTACCGCCTTAATTTAAGCATTTTAAAAATCAGGTTTTTCCGGCAGGGATATTAAGCAAGCGAACTAAACTTACTGATTGCAGAGCTGCAAAGATATAACAAGGCTCCTGTCTGATGGGAGGATAATTGGATTTCAAGATTCCAACAGGGAATTCTGTCAGCTGTCATATAAGCCTCCAGTACACACAATCAAATAGATTGCGCGCCACAGCCGAACGCATAAGGCGTGCTCATGTACCCTCCGTGTCAGAAATCATCTCATGTGTCAAGCCATCACCCTGCACTCCCCATTCTCTCACTTGCATCAAACCCTTTCTTAATGCTCGAAAGGTGTAACTGACGGTACGTACTGTGTTAAAAAGCTAGATGATGCGGTGCAGGTGATGTTCAGTTTTTCTTTAACTTTAATCCAGAACAGCTAAAAAAAAAAATACTCTGAGCTGGCTGCCAATGTTGAAACCTCAAAGTTCCCATATGCATACGACGCCAGTGTAAAAAAGGAAAACCATAACATCAAAAAAATGTCTCTTTACAAACACTCCTGGAGCTCACTGGAACTTAGGCACAAAGAAAATAGCTGCATTATGTAAGTTCAATGTACTGTGGATGTATCATTGAGGCCTCTGTGTTGTACGTGCAGGAGATTGCATGCTCGACGACAGCTTTCGGGAAGACGCCATCCTCTCGAGAGGCTTCTTCCCGTTTGCGGGAGACTTGAGACTTACTTCGGAAGCGGAAGACTTGGATTTGCCAACGTTCAATAGAGTGCGACTGAGAGAGCTGGGGGGCTTGGAAGACGTCTTTGTGTCTGACTTCGTCTCACCTCCGTGAGTCTCTGTAGATGTCTGCGACGACGCTGCATCTCCTGCTTTTCCCTTATCGCCGCTGTTGTCCTTGGCCTGTCCGTTCTGCTTGCACGTCCTCTCTGAGGCTTTTTTGGCAAGCAGGGTGCTTTTTCCTAGATCAGCCGACCGGCGGCTTTCCCTTTGTCGGAGGGCACTCTTGAAGAAAGACAAGCCTTTTTCCTCAGGCTTGCTGCTACGCTGCAGGTCTCTGGTTGATATGCTGGGTGAGCGCAGGCTTGTGACTGATGAGCTGCTGCTGGAGCTCCTTATTAATCTCCTCTCCGGTCGGTTGCTTTCCCCGCTCTTCGACAGTGGAGAGCGGGCTACCAAACTGGCTCGGAGACTGTCGACCACGGGGCTCGTGTGCATAGAATCTCTGCTGAAGCTCCTCTCTACCAGCTTCTTCCGACTGCTCGTGGAGCTCTTCTCGTTGACGGAGGAATTCTTCTTTGACGTCGGCGAGGGAGAAGCTGAGGACTGAGGTGTGGAGCGGACACATGGCTTATGTTGCGGCGTCTCTACGGGATGAGTTGCCTCCTTTGTTTTGGAGGGAGTTCCACTTGGTGTAAAGGTGCTTTTCTTGGCGTTTACACCCTTCTCTTTAGCACTGCTCGCCTTTTTGCCTTTCACAGGTGTACTGGAAGTTGATTCAGAAGTGGAGGTCTTGTAGGTCGAGCACAAACGTTTCTTGGAGGTTTTCTCTGTCTCCACTTTGCTGGAATTCTTTGTGGAACCTGTGCTTTCTGCCTTTGAGACAAAACCTCCAATACTGCTCTTGCGCTTCTGTTCTTTGGAGGGAGTAGCTTGAGCGGGGAGAATGTTTTGGTCTATAGCTGTAATCTGGTTGTTGTTCTCCGTTGGCTCATTTTTGGCGCTCTTCTTTTCCACTGGCGTGGGAGCCCTGCAGTACATCATGTCGAGGAACCGTTTGTTGTTGTCCTGGTCGCTCGAGTTGCTCTCCATCATGGACAGAGGGGACCTGCTGCCAAAGTAACGTTCGTGTCTACTGTAGCTGCCAAAACAGGACGTGGACACCTTGTCATCACAGGCTTCTCCTATCCGCTCCAAAGGAGGAGAGCATCGAGAGTCGAGGGAGAAACGCGAGGGCGAGTTGGATCGCATGTGCAGCTTTGCAGAGAGAGACCAGGAAGGCTTCATCCCGCTCTCGCTGAAGGCTAAAGGGCTGGCGATGGACGACCTGGAGGACAAGCTCTGACGCTGGATGCTCCTCACAAAAGGGCGGACAGAGAATCCTCCTAAAAATGAAGAAACATTTTTTTAAGTGAAGGACAGTAGAATTGATCCCCATTTCTCGAGGCGATCAAAAACAAACGTATGCAGCGCAGCGTAAGAAAATTCTAAATTCAACCATAACAAGAAAACCCATTATATATGTAACCATTTTTTTTTCAATTCGTGCCAAAAGATATTTCAACAGCCTTAATTTAAGGGTGTTAATAATCAATTTGTAAGTAATTATGCAAATTGCCTTATAATAATAATATATGTATGACTGTTAGGACAAGTATTGATATGACAATTACAGGTTTAGGCACTCAAACATATTTGCAATAAAGAAGCTGGTTGTATAACAGAATACATCATTTGAAGCACAATCCACTGAGATCTGTGGAAGCTGTAGTTAAATACCAGTTAGCCTGGCCAACATATTTGGGGCCTGCGCAGAACCCTGTGTTCTCTACATTTATATTAACCACACACACACTGCAGCTCCAGCCAACATGTGTCTCCGTTTGGAATCACTCAGAATGTGAGATGTTCCCACAGTGCAGAGTAGGACTTGCTCGTCCCGGTCACACGCGACACGCGTCAGGGTCAGTTTCCGCGTTGTCCCAGTCATATTCTCCCTCTTTTATGTTACATTTCATAATTGGATTTTTGAGTTGACATTTGGAAGTTCAGGTGCTCTTGACTACCGAGAACTGTGGGAGACCTTTGTGGCATCTTTTGAGTCCAACAGAAATATTGTCAGTGGAGGGAGTGTTACACTGCGTACAACAGTTTGTTTGTTTGTGTTTGTGTACGCTGAGACTAAATGAAAGCGACGCCGTCTCTATGGAGTATTTTCTGTTCATCATTTACGTCTGATGGTTCACCACATGTATGATGTTGTATTATTAGCGGTGGCCCTCTGAATTAAAAGAGTCTAGTCTCATCTGGTGGATGGATGAATGGTATTATTCACATGTCAAATAAATATATGCATCGTCTCACCGTCATCTTCACTGCGTTCTCCGGGAAACTCGACCGACTCGGCCAGCGACGCCAAAGACGTGCGTCTGGACGAGGCACCAGAAGCCAAGCTAGCAGGCCTACTGCCAGGTAACCTGTTGACCCAGTGGTCACACAGGGATGAACTGGTGGAACCTGCAGAAAAGTAAAAAAAAAAAAGTATTCTAGTGATTCTATAAAGTCAAATTGTCACAGTGTCGCTGCTGTATATTGTGTCTATGTTCATGGAAATATTGCAATAAAACTACGCGTTCATTCCTGTGTCGACTGCAATATGACTCGACTACGAAGATGGTAAATAAAAGCTGACCAGCAACAGAGCTGTTGGCCGACCACGAGGGGATAGCTGTCCTCCGCTGGTAGAACAGAATATAGGCCGTCTGCTGACACACGTCATCGTCAGCTACTGGTGAAACCTCGCTGTCATCAAAGCAGTACCACTGACCGTCAATGGAGTTCTTACAGTAGGCTGTGAAGGAAAGAAACGGATGATCAACACATAACTATACAAGCCTATTCTATAATCCTGATAAAACAAACTTTGAGTTAATTGTTGATATCGTTACCTGTGTAGTGGCCTCCGTGCATGTTCCCGTGGTGGTTGCACACGGCGTACAGGTCGTACAGGTAGTCATCCGGATTTCTTCCCAGGCCATATGGCCGTCTCCATGGCGACCAATGGGAAGGTAAACTCCAGCTGCTCTGGCTTCTCTTCACCACGTGAGGTGCCATGTCCATGCCCATCAGCGGGAACCTCACCATGTTCTGCATCTTCACCCTCCGATCCCCCTCCTGGAACACGATGAAGAGGTCGGCGTTTTAACATATTCCAGCTCTCGATGCTCAGAAATCATAATCAGGTTTCATTGCATTGTAGATGTTGAAATATGAAACATTTTCCCTTGGAGTTTTGGTGCAAGTCTAAATATCAAATTGACAAAATATGAAAAAAAGCCCTACAAATATGTACAATATGTTATTTAAAGCTGAATAGTTTTGTGCAGCATTCAAGTATTTACCAGGGGATGTAATGCAGTTCACATTGGATCTAATGGTAGTTTCTATTAACTATTTGACCAAGTGTTCAGTTTAGCTGACATACCTGTCTGAATCTCTTGAGATGCAGTATGAGCACGTCCGGCAGCGTCCACAGGCTGAGCTTGATGCGGCCCTGCTGCAGCTGCTTGCAGTGGGGACAGCGCCAGGCATCGTCTGGGGCCAGCTGAGAGACACACACACACACGCACACGCACGCACACGCACACACACACACACACGCACACGCACACAGGCACACAGGCACACACACACCGCCAATCAAGGACAAGCTCCAACCACACTGCTTATAAAAAAAAAAAAAAAAAAAAAAAAGGGCCTCACACAGAATGAGGCCCAGAGTTTTGTGCTCGCTTCTCTCTATTCCACTCGGGATTGCGATCGCAGGCAAGAAAAAAAACCACAATGTATATGTGGGTCTGTGCTCAGAATTTCTGGTTTATTCCTAACGTAGCATTAGGAGTCAAACTCACAGTAAAACCACAGAGAGCGGAAGACTGTTTGAACTTCAGCAGAGGAATAATAAGTGGGAAGAGAAACGTGAGACTCGACTTCGAAATATACTCAACACAGACACGTGCCAAGGAAAATCTAAGATTTATTTTTCGAACGTCAAACTACCGACAGTGATCAAGTCGAGTGTGTATTCGTGTGTGCGCGCACCAGCTGTGTGTGTGGTAGCAATGTTACCTGCTCCTCCTTAGTGTAGAGCTGGAAGCACTGAGCGAGAGTGCAGGCCTGTGGCTGATGGTGATGTTCCCTGTGCAGATACACGCTCTCAGCATCAGGAATGTACTCCTCCTCGGTGTGTCCAAACAGACTGCGGGAAACATGAAGCACAGTCGTACCATTCATTCAGCAGCAAAGTCACGTGACGATCAGGAAATCTGTCCTCAGAATCTGTCCCCTTATATCAAAATGAAATATTTACTTTACGTAATGTAGTTTGGTTTGATTAGTTTGTTTCTTTTTTGATCTGATTTACAATGATCAGAACAGGGATAACAATAACAATTTAAGACATCTCCAGTTTATTTTTATTTTATTTGTTGGCATCATTATCATTTCAGTTAGTTTTCTTTTTTTTTTTCCCCCAAAGTCAAACAAGTCTATCGATCTGGTTTTGAGTTTTGTTTTTCTTTAATAACCTTGCAGGGGCCCAGCAGCATTGAAAAGGGCTCACAAACAATTCCTGCGCAAACATTAACCATGTGTGTAGTTCCGTGTGTGTCTCTGTGTTACCCACACAACGTAGTAATTAGCTTAAGTGAGGGAATGTTGTCGATTGTGTAGGCGGAACTTCAGACTCCGGTGTTTACTTGGCTACAAACCACAACTGGTTTTTTTTTTGTTTTTTGTTTTTTTAATCACGCAATTTTGTAAGTAGATTGAGTGAGTTTATTTTTCAAAAAGCAAGTAATGTGATGAATAGCAGGGGAAAGCAGTGGGAGGCGTCTACATTCAAGGCTCAAATTAGGTTTAGTTCTGTTAAAACAGCCCTTCATAAATTCAACATGTGGCTCCACTTGACGGTTTCTCTTTTCAGAAATGCTGCACACTGCGATTCCTCAGTTTTCCTGAAATAATGCCTCACCTTGACTGTAAACTTGTATCCTTTAAAGACACATCACGGTGCAGCGGTGTGTGGGCGAGATTATCTTTGTTTGATTGGAAAAAAAAAACGTAGAATCTGATACCGTAGATAAACCAAAGCAGACCAAAGCAAATGTTTCATCTTTTTCACTCACTAGTCCTTGGTCTCTTTGTCCCACTCGACCACAATCTTCACATGTGGCGGCCCACCTTGTCCACAGGACTTGTATGCTCTGCGGTGGGAAAATAAGAAGACATAATCAAAAGGGGATTTTGTTAAGCCTTTATCTGTGTGTGTGAAAAGCTTTTCTGAGAAAGGTTGCGTGAAACATAATCCATTTTGAATTACATGCAATTTTAAAAATGGGGGTCACTGTGAAGGAAACTTAGTTGAGAGGGAAGCTAAATCAAATATGGCTTTAAAACATTAAATAATTTAGTTACTCGAAAAAAAAACAGACATAAGTTCAAAGTTGAAATATAGTTCTGCCTTGTGTTGTGCGCATAAGATACAATTAGCTGTTATGAAAGCAGATCTTGATCAAGAACAAGCTGGATATCACTCTGACTCGTGCACCTCTTTGGAACAACGATGTCGTGACTCGTTTTATTGTTGTGAGCGCCAAACGTGTTAAACTGGCATTTTAACAAACAGTCAGAATCATGTCAGGGCTCGTCAAGCGAGGTAAGCCTATGACAGAGCAACAGTGCTGATATGTATAAAGAGAAGATTACAGGACGAGATGGATGTCATTCTGACCTCACCCTGTCTTTAGCTTTGTGTGCATGTGTTTACAAAGTGTACTTTGATTTCAGCGTAGCTCACTTTTACCTCTCACGGACGTTAACGTCTGGAAATACTCTTGGCTTCAAATCCCTACACTTTCCTGGATATGCACTCATAAACTAATAGAGTATTTTAAACAAAGATAAAGGTCTTTATGTTTGCTAGTAACGTTCATGTTTTTTTTTTCCACATTTCCAACATGAAAGGCGTTCTATCAGGAGATTTATGAAAGCTATATAAATGTGTGACTGTCGCACAGAAGCAGAACTGACCGATCCACAGTTGGGTGACACAGCGGCCTCTCGTCCTGAGGAAGGAGGTAGGTGATACCAACAACGCCAACCACCCGAAGACTGAAAGGTCCAACCTACAAAGAGACAACACATCATCGATACTTGTACAAGTCTTGTGCAGATGCTTATGTATGAAGATAATTTCACAACATTTCACTGATTTGACTCTTTTTTTCAGGCTCATATTTGAAATACAAATGTTCTTGTCTCTTCAGCACAATATGTAAGTCCAGCTGCTTGGTCCTCCTCCTACCTGAATGTAGACCCCAGGCCTCAACAGATGACGCATTTTCTCCAGGATCTCTTTCTGTAGAGCATCCCAGGTCACAGTGCGCTCCATGTACAGCACGAATGGCAGCCCGAACCTTAAAACAACATAATGTGTGGAGCTCTGTTAGCCGTCATCAACTTCGCCAGGAACTTCTCCACCTTAGGGTGGACGGTCTGGCCAAAAAATAAAATCACTATCTATATAATCGCAATATTTTTGTCTCAATTAGGCTTCTAGTTGGCTACATTACTGTGTCGGTTTGTTAACATGGCGCAGACCGACTGTGAGGTTATGTTAAGTTTGGAAACAGAAGTAAGAGGACATTGAATGTCCACAGTCTCTGCGAATCACCTCAAAAGTGGATTGTGTACGCCCTCAAGATCAATAACGATCTAAAAATAGCCCATCAAAGTTTCACAAACAACTAAGTACATCTTGTGTCTTATCACTGACAAGAACAGGAGAAAATAAAAAAAATATCCTGTACCTCTTCCCTTGGTGGCCGCTACAAGCTCTGTTACACACCAGAAGGATGACTTTTTCAGGTCCCAGGTTTTTATTGGGTGACGCAGTTAAAGGAGTCATGGCCCCCTGCATGAAAGACGGCGTCCTGCTGATTTCTGTCCCATACTTCAAGTTGTTGTGATTCAGGTTTGCCAGAAGACTTCCTGTGAAAAGGTACAAACAAGTCTTAGATTTCCTTCTACACGTTTAATGTGAAGATGTACAAAAAAAAAGGAAGCGTGATTTACCTCTTTTTGTGCGTATGTTTTCCAGTTTGAAGGTCTCTGGTGTCTCAAAGGCAAATATGGAGTCGCTCTCTTGAATGATGTCGAGATCGTCGTCATCATCGCAGAACGAGCGATGAAAACCGTCATAGTACATTTCAGTCAAAACAAACTGAAGAGGGGAAAGTAAAGAGTACGTTGAGAATATTTACACCGACAGCGTCCAGATTCTCTTCATGCTTTACACGGTTTCTGGAAAAACAACACAGTCATCACAATATCCTGCTTTAACCCTCATTAATATTCACTCTTGAGGCATTTTATCCTGCCAGCTTCAATCAGCGTTAGCACTCAGTTGCTGTTGAAGCCCGAAAGGACAACTGTGTTAAACCTGTCTTACTCTCGATAATGCGCAGCGAGTCCACTTCATACAACACTGGGTTCATGAGGTAGAGCTGGCTGAAGGGACGGTTGTGCTAACACTGTGCGACTGTAACATAGTCTCACTGTGTCAGACCCTGAGCTGATAAGAGACAGGAATAGCACCTGGTCCATGGGGATCTTGGTCTCACGTGACACAGCGTCTCTGAGGCGATAGACGGTGCTGTTGAGGGGGACAGCGACACCGATCCTCATGCAGTGAGAGTACTTCCCCTGGTAGACCACCGTCACATACAGGGGTCTGAAAGAACGACACAGCCACATACATGACATATTTTGCACAGTTTCTCCTCCTGTAAAGACACGCTTTGTATGTACTCTGACTACGCGTATCTAACGAGTCTATTTACACCTCTAAAACGAACACGCTGTTCTTTTGCACACTCCTCCCACACCTGTTAGCTGCCCCTCCTGCACGCTCAGCACCCCACACACTCTTAACACACCGGGTTGCACTCCTTCTTCTTTAACTGCGCACACTGATATTTGCAGCAGGTTCTCAGAAAACTTGTCAACACACACATAGACACTGATGTTCAACGGCGGTGAAGTCATACATTGCGCTTGCTCAGAGTAGATTAGAGGAAGAACAAGCTTTTATTTGGAAAGCCTTTTAAAAAAAAAAAAAAAAGGGACTGTTGTAACAATATACGTTTACTTGAGTTCTGTATGAAGCTTGCAAACTATTAATAATGAGTCGTGAACATGCTGTTCATGCTGTGGCACAGCTGAAGAGTGTAGCTCACCGTGTGTGCGGCAGCGGGATCGGTAAGGAGATGCAAAGGAAGGGATCGAACGTATTGCTCTGCTTTTGGCAATGTGGGCAGGTGAGAGAAGACCTGGTCGGGACAAAACCAAAGCTCTTAATAAAGCAGAGACGTCGTGTAGCCACACTGGAAGGAACACACGGCACTTAAACTGGGCGTAAAGCCTACCTGTACTGAGCCTGAAAAAGTTCTTGTACAAACGAGCCGGCGGAGAGGGGAGGAGACGGCCCCTCTGTGCTCTGGTCGTCTTCTTCAATAGGTGGCTGAATGAACACAAACACGTTTTATTGGTCAGACTGAGAAGTCATAAACAATATCATCCTGTCAGGGTTTATAACTTATTGTGAAAGCCTGCTATTTATTGACTAGTTCCAGAGAATCAAGAGGAAACAAGACCAGACAAGCCTCGCTAAGCCAGACTGTGAATGCAGCTCATTTGTAAGATACACAGAGCGAGAGAATAACTCAGACACCTGTGTGTTGTGATGCAATGGAACAAAATAGCTAAACAAACTGGAATAGCTGGATGAGCAGTAAGGGGGGGAACACGTACAATTATGACTTGGTTATGCACTTGGTTAACAGTTACGTGTGGACCACACACGCCTTCAGCGTTTCTCAATAAAAAAAACCCACCAAATTATCGCTTTAACAACCTTCACAAATCGTCCACGCTCACCTTTATAGCGGGCCTGCTGTTGGGGTTGACGGTGTTGATGTCCTCGTGTACTCTGTCCAGCAGCCACAGCAGAAACTCTTGAGCGTCGTGCTGAGCGTTTCCCTTAAACTGGGTGGCGTTTTTTGACACGGCGTTCTGCAACAAAAACAGCCCCGAGATCATGATGCATGCAAGGTCAAAATCTGGCTGACGTTTAATTAGCTGCACATCCCAGACATCACTGTTCGTCGCTGGCGTTTTCAGCATGCGCTGGCAAAACGAAAATCTTGCAGAGGCGGCGAGCCACTAGGACCCACACAGATGATGAACCTACCTTAAAGTCCCTGCTATGCTGGGGGGTGTACTCAAACGTCCACAAAGCCCGCACCAGTCCTGACAGCTGCTCTGTGACTTCTCCTTTGGCCAGAGGACCCTTCTTCTGCAGGAGCACGCCGTTCGTCTTTGGTTTGTCCTCATCCTGATCCTCGTCTTTATAGTGCTCCAAAACCAGGTACTCAGCAAAGAGTTCAGTGTTACTGAGGCACTGCAGGATCGCATTCATGAAGCAGGTGTTGCCGTGGTTTTTGAGACCTGACACTCCAGGAATCCTGTCCCCAGACAGTAAACTCCCGAGATCCCCATCATCCATGGGCACATCTTTACTCCCAGATTTGAAAGTGGAAAACCCTCCGTCATCTTTGTCATCTTCTGTCTGAACTTCGGACCCAAAGTGAGACAGCGCTGTCAGTGTCCTGAGGACTCTGCTCATGAAACTGCCCACGGAGCGCACAGAGCCTCGTCTGAACAGCTTCTTGCTGAAGCTCGACTTCTTGTCCTTGGTCGCGGCTTTGCAAGACATGATTTCTTCTTTCGCAGACGTTGCAGCTCAGACAGATGCGTTGTGGAGACCGAGAGCCATCTCACTGGCTGCTATCTGCGGCTCCATCACAAAACACGTAGACAGCGATAACGCCAACCAGTTAACGTCAAAGCTCAGGCTGCAGGCAGCAGTAGGTGCGTTAGCTCACTTTTGCTGATAACACCATGTTTAATGAGGGGTCTGGTTCTAAAGCATGCCGCGGCAGTAGCTTAATCTCACTTGTCAGATAACGTTAGCAAGTCGTGCCCTACAACCTCGATTAAAACACTGGCGACGGCTACTTACATACTGAGTTGAGAAGCGTGACGTGAACATCGTTCAGGTCAGTTATTAAAACCGCAACTTGCTCCAGAGTCCGCTTGTTTTTGCGGGTTCACTGCCCCGCAGCAATGAATCAACATCGGTTGTGCTGAGATCGAGGACAGCAGTGTTAGCTAATTCAGCTAACGCTGGCGCTAGCTACAATAACAACACGACCAACGGAAACAGCAACAGTCCTTCCCGGCGGTGTGTCCATGTCCAAAAGAGACGGATAGTCCTCCGTGGTGTGCAGGGGCAGGCAGCTACAGCGGAGAGTGTGTCCGAGATTTGGTTAACCTCATATTGATCACATAATTGGAGGCACATTCGGGCTAAGCTACAAATAGCAGGATCGTTTTACTTCTTCTTCTTCTTCGTTTTCTTATTGTTTGTGTTGGCAGCTGGTGCGCATGTCTGCACGCGCGCTACCGCCCCCTGCCGGTGTGGAGCCAAACAGTGATTACAGCTCCTACCTTGTGACTGAAAGGTTGTTTCTGCATCCCAATAACTTGATTTCACTCCTGGTGGTTATATTTGACAGATTATAACCAATCCAGTCTCTTATACCTGTTGAGATACCTTTAAAGGGCCAATACAACTCATAAAAGGCTGTATTTCACCTGCCAAATAGTGATTACAGCTCCTACCTTGTGACTGAAAGGTTGTTTCTGCATCCCAATAACTTGATTTCACTCCTGGTGATTATATTTGACATATTGTAACCCACTCACTTCTTTTTGCATGTTGAAATGCCTTTAAAGGGCCAATACAACTCATAAAAGGCTGTATTTCACCTGCCAAACAGTGATTGCAGCTCCTACCTTGTGACTGAAAAGTTGTTTCTGCATCATATTCACTTGATTCCACTCTTGATGGTTATATTTGACAGATTATATATCTTTTTGGCAGGTGTAATACTGCCTTTTATGAGTTGTATTGGCCCTTTAAAGCTCTTTCAACAGGTAAAAAGGACTGGATTGGTTATAATCTGTCATAATACTAATTTTTAACTGTCAAATCAATGGGTGAAGAGTACTTACTGGTAATTATCCTCTTTTTTTAACAGCAACAATACTCCCAATCAGGAGAGTTTTGTAAAAAAAAGATATCCACAAAGACTACAGTAACCTCTGATATTTTCTGCAGATGTAGAGCTGGGGTTGACATCACAGACACCAAAGACAGTGTTATTAATAATCATTTTATAAATAACGCTTGCCCATTTCCTGCCTTTGCAGTGCTTCACACTCATACGAGCTTGTCCTGGAGGGATCTGTGCTGTAGTGCACCTGAAGGTAATCCAGTGCTCAAACATTACATCGTCTCACTCTTTTCGTCATTAGTGGAATCTCAGTCGTTTCTACCTGTATTGTAGAAGCTGATAATTTAAACGCACAACTGCGTGTACCTGCTCAGTATCAGCTGCTTTTTTTTTAAAATTAAAGAAGATCTGAGGTTCTGTCTCTGTCATTTCACTCTTCAGCCTGAGGGAGGCACAATGAGGATGGTAAAAGAAAAAGAGACATATGGACAGGATGTGTCCGTATGTATAAATGCATGCATGTAAATATTGTCATCCAAGTGATTTTCTGTGTGTATATGTTTGCATATCGGGTTATTTTCTTATACTTATCCTATACTGTGTGTGTGTGTGACATAATAATGAAATGTTAATGAATGTTTTTATCCATATGTCCATGATTTTTTTCAAATCTTAACCGTGTGAAACAGATTATTTAGAAAGTAGATGTCTTAAAGGAAAGGTGTATAATTACATGATGTGGACTTTAGAGTGCACACCCTCTTAATGCACGTAGCATCTATTCACTATGAATCATCCGCTTCTTTTTCATATAAGTGGGTGGAGAAGATAAAGATAGAGGGGAAGAAAAAATACACCTACATATGTTACAAGTACAGTTGATTTTAATGAGGCCTAATTCAGCTAATGTGAAAAGATGTATATACCTTCCTCTTGTCTTTCATAATCTACTCAAGGTGGAACATCCTGTTTACACTGTGGGATGACTAGTATCAGCTTAATTTCTCATACTGCAATTACTGGTACGAATTCAGCAATGGAAAACAAATCATAATGTCAGTGAAAATCCAAAACATCGCATGTCATGATGGGCTCGTCGCTGATTCACAATCTAAGAAGTTCAGAAACCTTTAATCGGGAAGCAAAACACGACATAAATATTCGCCGAAAGTCAAGTTTTTCATCATCTACTGCTGTTGTAATTCAATTAAAGAGAGTCTGAGTGTGCTGTCGTTCCGTTCGTCACGTCAGTAACTACACAGCACATTTCCTGAGATAATGAGTTTTGAGTGACAATTGTTCAGTGTTGTCAAAAGCTGATTAGCTGCTTGTTCTCGCTGATGGGGGGAAAATGTAGCTCATACTGTAAACACTAAGTAACAGTGATGATGAAATCTTGAAATCTCTTGTCAGATATTGTTATGGGAGCGATCTTGTGGCATATACACAGAGATCAGTACAAGTAATAAGAAAACGTGATCTTTGTCAACCACCAAACAGCAAATGATCTCCTACTTTTAACTTTCAGTTTGAGGCACTGGCAGAGGAATTATTTACACCTTTTTATTGAAATTAGCAATATCATACTGTAAAAAGCTATAGCAACATGGAATGTGGAGTCAGAAATATATTTGTCAAACATTATTTGTTCCACCATTTCAATCATTTCTTTTCAGATGTGAATCTAAAATGTGAAGAATGTGAAGTCTGAAAATACATTTGTTCAATTTTGAATAATTTAGGGTATTTCTATTGGGGGGGACAATTCATGTTTTTCCAAAATTGAGGGGGGACATGTCCCCCCCGTCCCCCCCAGGATCTGCACCCATGCTTGTATGTAATAGTAAAATACACACACGAGGTTTATGTTCAAATCTACGTTAACATCATTTAATCAAACTAAGTTATTGAAAATATACACGTTGACTCAACATGATACAGAAACGTTTTGATTAAATGTGACACTGTGAGGTAAAGTGAACGTACTTTAAATCAGCGCTTAAAAATGTAGTGGAGTAAAAAGAAATATAGCAGAGTAATAAAATAAAGTAGCACAGAAATACTCAAGTAAAGTGCAAAGTTAGACATCAGGTTTGAACTGAAGGGCAGTGATGAATTAACACGATTAAAGACTTTTCACCACTGGGTTTATGACGTGTTTTTATTGTTCCAGATGCATTTGTTATGCAGCTGTGAGTGAAAGCATGGATTTTAGTGATATTGTCAGTCATTGAGGGTACGGCACAGATACACTGCTCACCACTGGGTGGCTCTATGTGCACCTCAAAGTCCTGTCTTTTATATTTTGGTCATACGTGCTGCTGCCTTGGAAGACTTGGGAACAGCTCTGTGCCGCTCATCAGGGAACAAAGTGGGCCTAAGCTGTGGTGGGTGCCGGTTGTTAGCCTGTCAGCAGTTCTCTGAGTGCCGTTTACGTGGTCATAACATTGGAAACTGTTGCTGCCTCCACTGTTACAGGTTTGCGGTCAAAGCTCTGATTGCAGGATCGGCAGAATGTGTTGGTTCACTCGGATTTGTCGTCTGAGTGGGTAAATTCAGCAGTAGTAACCCTGCACACGCTCATTCTGCCACTTCCACTTAAAAAGGCAATGTGGTTGGGACAAAATAACTACCCAGTGTACTCACGCAATCAAACATATAAAGTCACAGTGCGGCAGAGGCTTCTCTCTTTGATAACAGTGGTTTGACTCATCTTATCTGTGCTCGAGAGAAGAAAGAAGGTTGAATTGCACCTCCAGCAGCTGCGGCAGTGCGACTAATGTAACGGAGTGTCTGAATGACCTTTGAGAAGACGAGAGTGTGATGTGAAGCTAAGGAAGCGCCGCTTCTTGGCAGGTAAGAACTGCACTCGTCGTGCGATTCAAATCTGTCAAAGTAGAAACAGATCATCAATATAAATTGAAGAAGAAACACACGTGGAATTACACATCATCAGGAAACACAATTTCCAGGATATCCACCGTAATTTTCCCATTGTGTCACACCTATTGGACTTTAATGAGATGAGTATCGGACTTGAAAGTCAGCCTCGCTTTTGTCTTGCTTGTAACGAAATCCTTTCACTTGTTGTTTGCCATCGACACTTCAAGCGGTCGGGGCCAGCTGGGGAAGTTCTCTAATGATGTGTCCATGGAAACAAGGCAAAGGGTCACATGTGTCTTATCACTCAACACAGGGAAAAGCCTTCTGCTCAATTTTGCTGAGACTCGAAATGATGTCAAAACATATACAAATCAGGGAGACGTCTACCTTTTATTTCCCTCATTAGTGAATTACAGAAGGCACCAGATGTAACTCTCCAGACTCGTGCTTATAGTTTCCTTGTCAGCATGTTTCGCTGTTGCTCCCCACACATTCACAGCTCAGGAGGCACTCACAGCCAGTCATGAGTGAAAAAAAACCTCTCTCTTAACATCTGTCCTCATCATGACCCACCTGAGGATTGAGTATTTACTGGCATTGAGCTGAAAAACAGTGGATGTAGGATTCATCTTGAAATCTGAATGAGTAAGAGTGCTGTGGTACCTTTAATATACTTTCATAGGTCCCATATAATGCTCATTTTCAGGTTCATACTTTTATTTCTGGTGTTTAATTGGAAATATTTATATGCCTTAATGTTGAATTATTTATCTCAGACTGTCCATCGCTGCAGCACCTCAATTCACTCTCCACCCTCTTTGGAAAAAAACCTAGTCTGCTCTGATTGGTCAGCTCTCACAGGCCTGAGCAGACACTGCTCACCGTGTTTATGCGTCTGCTCAGCTGGTGTTTTTGCAAATTCAGATTCAGATTCAGATTCAGAAAACTTTATTGATCCCCGGGGGGAAATTGCTTTTGTTCCAGTGCCATTACAAATAGAAATATAGCATAAATGGAAACAAGACACAAAGATAAAATAAATACGGCTGTGCTGGGGGCGTGGCCTTGGCTAGGGGGCGTGGCTGAGGGCTATGACATCAGAGCGTAACAGAAATTCTGACACCTTTTTCCAATATGGCACCTTCAAACTTTTTGTGAAGTCTGGTGTTTGCACAGCGGCACACATCATTATCATAAAAGAGATGTGATTTTAAGTTAGATTGGCGTTATAAATATCTACTGTTAGTGAGTGTTTTTACACATGAAAAGCTTCAGATCTGGCTCTCATGTAGATTATTGGAGATAATTAGTGATAACGAAACTCCTCAATGGCGGGATGTGGACACGCTTTCACTTTGTTAATGCTGATGAAGGCTTCCATTTAGTGAATGGCAAACTCCACTCCGTGAGATAGTGTCTGACCGCAGCCTCTGTCATAACGGCCGTGTGTGAAACACTGTCTACGCTTAGAGACGGGCACATCTTCCCATACAAGCATATAATTAACGCTCCTGTGCCTATTTTAAGCGTTTGTGCAGATGCTACTCCGTTCACGTATGCGCAGAAAACAGACAAGTGTGAAAACGCCTGACGTGTCCTGTGATGCAAGCCATTCAAAGTGCTTCCCCTCAGCTTCATTTCCATGTGCTGTAAATATTACCGTAAGAGTGCCGTTCGAAGAAGCGCTGTCAAGAAAGAAACGGTTTCACAACAGGTGCCACAAAGTTTCTTTTATTCATTATGTAGATATTAATCCCGTGCTTAATCCTCCAAATTATGGCTCAGATGTTATCATGAGGGGGAGGTTTAGAATAATCACATAATGGTTTAACTGATCATATTTGGTTGCCATGGCATGCTCAGTGCTACTAACAGTAGTTAATGGTGGACAAACAACAGGTTTAAGGGGAAGTGACTCAAATGGAAGCACGTATCCACAGGCGTTAAGGTATTACAGTGATTTTAGGACAGTATATAAGTAAAGTGAAGAGCCAACTCTCACTCTTGTATTCAACCATTGTCAGTAAGAAGTTATATTTCATTGGCCAGCAGTTAATGTAATATTAACATGTTGTAACATTGTGATAAATGGAGGGAACTGGTTTGTTTGTTTGTGTATTTGTCTTTTAAAGACTGACACTTGTGGTGGATCCTCGGTCTCCTGAGTTGCCCACTTATGCTCTCAGACCCTGAAAAGGTTCGTTTGGATGTAACCTCATTAAAGCAGTGGAGGAGCTCATTAGGTAGAACAAAGTAGAAGCGGATGACTGACAGCTGAACCTGGTCCCTGCTGGAGCTCAGATTCTTCTCGGCGACATCCCTCAGCAACAGTCAGGTGATGCCTTCAGGTGCAAACCGTAAACTCCGGGCTTTTCTTTTCAATCAAGCGCGTGTGGTTGGAGGTGATGATCGTCTGTACCAAGCAATCCACAGGGGGGGAGGAGAAATACGTTTGCTGTTATTTGTTGAGGAATTAAAGCTCAAATAGATGCAATTGAGTGCAAAACTATGGAGGAGTGAAACCATCAGGATGAAAAATAAAAATGCAGAAACAATCAAGCTGGTAGAAATAGATAGTGGGGAAAATAATGCAGTATAAAATACCTCGTTAAGGGAATACTTGAGAAGAAAATGATAAATAACAAAGAAAATGTAATGGGATTGATACAAAGTCATATACATACAGAATTAAATTAAAACAGAAACATGTACAATGAAACAATGTGTGTCACATGTTGTGAGGAAATAAAATAAAATAATATAAAAATATTTTAAAGTGTGTATATTTGAACATTATTTATTTTTAATGACCAGTCGTGTTGTTCTGTATATGTATCAACAAATTGGGTAATGTTTAAAATATGGGCCTGTGTTTTGTATTACATAAACTTGTTGTTTTTAAATCTGTTAAATTCTCTTTTTTTCTGTACTTATTTCTGTCCTCGTGCTGCTTCTACAACCATATTTCCCACTGGGAGGATTATTTTTTTAATCTTTTAAGTCTTCACAAATATTGACATTGAGTAAATCCAGTCCTTCGTAATCACCTGTTGGCCATCTGGTGTAATTATTATTGTTCATTTCATGGACAGAATGAAAATCTGTGCGCTGTAAGAAATTCAGTTTCGATTGTAGATCGCCTCAACCTACCTTGTGTCGCGCGCTCAACGCGCGATTGCGATATTTCCGACACTAGTCGAGGGGCTGTGAAGTGTCGTCGCACTTCCTATGGCCATATTTGGGTGAGCATCGGTGGAGCGAGAGCTCAGGAAGCATTTCGAAGGACCAAAATGAGCTTTTGTCTGTCGTCTGTCACAGGGAAAATATCCAAACGTTGTTTTGTGTGAAGTTGATTGTGACGTTCAGGGAGGAAAACAGCGTCCTGCTGCAGAGAGCGGAGCAACTCTGACACACGCAGCACAGAAAAGATTTGTCACTGGGAAACTGTCTGGAGACACAGGTAAACTGGATCTTTATCATTTAACAGCGTGAAAAATGACATCTTTTAATGAGAATGATTCAAAAAGATGCATGCATCATGTTTAGCTGCTCGTGCTGTCATTACTGAGGAGGCTGGCTGATTGGCACCTGTTGATCTGAATTTAAAATCATGTGAATTTTTTTTTTTTTTTTTTTTTTGGACATAGGATAAAGTTGTGTTTATGCACAGATGATATCAACGTGTGAATGAGTATACAATGAAGATTTAAAAGTCATCAGTCGATGAACATTATAAGTGCTTTACTGTGTCTGTGGTCAAAAGTTCACCTTCTTGTGATAATAAAGATGTTAAAGACCTGATGACTAGTTCAAGTTGTCTGTGTAAGAACAGATTTAAGAAGATTCTGGAAATCCATTCAGTAAAAAAAAATGAATAAAAAGGCTTCACCTGAACTTCACAGGTGGCCGTGGTTGGATGGTTTCACAAGGTTTTTTTGTTTGTTTTTTTTTTTAGCATTTTTTGTGAATCCTCTGTTGTTGTTCCTGTTATGTAACATTGCTCTGGACGTTTCTGAAAGCCAGAGACGCCCCACACACACCCGTTAACAACCCAAGCACAAACAGGCTCAGGGAAATACACACACACACACACACACACACGCTCGCGTATATAAAAGGTGCAACGGAGCAGCATCACATCAGATAAAGCACGAATTTCACATGGAGGACGTGCTGATTTACTCATGAACACTTGTTGGAACATTCGCCGGCTCGCGTTGAAGACGTGCTCCTCTCTGGTCTCCAGGTGAGAACAGGACAGGTTCAGACCTCTTGATCCTGATGTGATTTTTAACCCCTTCAGCGGTGTGCTGAGCCTCCTGCTGTGTACGAATCAATAATGTACTTTGGAGTGAGCTCTGTCTCTCACACACACACACACACACACACACACACACACACACAATCATCTCTTCCCCCCAGTGACAGCCGCAGCAATTCTGAGCCTGTAATTTACCTGTGCTTTTAATATTGCCGATGATTAAACGTGTGGCTGATTAAAAGGGTAATAAAACAGGACTACGTTTCATTATTCGCTGCAGCGTAACGCAAGTGAAGTGTGACTCTGTGTGGCTTTCTCTTCCCTTTTTCTTAAGAAGCCACCCTCCTGCAGGTCATAACTCCACTTTCGACTAATCGTTACGAGTCCATTAGTCATCTTTAATGAATCATTATCTCTAATTCTCCTCACACAGTAGATCAGTGGTCATTATTTGAAAAAACCTGTCTTTAAAAAATAAAAAAAGAAAAGGCAGCAGCTTCCCCAGTGTTTTCCTTTTCGAAACACACCCACAGAGACGCCCATGAAAGGTTATGGTAATGACGTACAAATATAGTGTTCGGTTGTTCTGGTCGGAAGTCATCATCAATTATAGCGAGCGTGAGCAGTTGTAAGACTTCAGAGCACGCTTTGTATTGTAGCACATTGTGTTGTAGTTTTTGTTTTTTGCTGTGAACTGTGAAGGTGGCGTTATTGCCCCTCGCAGGCTCAATGGCTGCTATTTTGGAGAGCGGTGTTGCCGCTGGAGTGATAAAGGACGTATTATCCGCGGCATAATAAGCGAGGAGTTGCACCATTGTTTTAAGTTTTATATTTGGTGCGCGGCTGTCAGTGATTTCTGCCGCCTGGCTGTGGTGCAGACGCCCTAACCCCTTTTCACAAAAGCCCCCAACCCCCCCACAACCGTCAATTCCTGGGATTTTCTCTGGCAATCAATTTCCAAGCCAGAGTGCCTGTCAAGTGCCTTCCACAACACAGACACCGAGCGCTTTTTGAGAATTCCCTGGCTGGTGCGTGCTGCGTTTCTCCTGGACCACAGCCTGCCGGATTGTAGATTGTGCTTTATCTACAGGTGCATACAGTAAAGAGCAGAGCCACGTCTACGCTTTGACCGCATCAAATCCAGCGGAGAAGCTCGTTAAAAAGACCCGACAGCTCGAATCGGTTTAGCTTATACAGTTTGTCCCTCAGGACCGGTCGCGTGACGCCGTTGATGGCTGATGATGAGCCTCTCGGTTTCCTGTCTCAAAAGGTTATGGTAGTCATGCCTTTTATCATCGGCGGTGATGCTGCTTACAGTTATGATATGGATGTGTATCCTCTCAGGCTGGTGTGTTAAATTAAATCCGGAGGAACACGAAGGTCACAATACGCTCATCCTGTTCGACTCAATTACACAGACCGTCAGTGTCGCCATGAAAGGACTGCCGTTAATATTTCCCTTTCATTTTGGCACCTCGAGAGGAGCTTGGTGAATGCGTTTGAACCAAAAAAAAAAAAAAAAATCCTCACCTCTGTCTCTGTCACTCCGGAGCTTTCACAGTCAAACACACACGCACTCTTGGAGAACGACAGCGACCAGAATAATGGCTTATGAAAGGTGCGTTATTGAGGGAAAACACAAAGGCTAATCTCAAGGCTCGCAACCGTATTGATGCGCTGCCGTATCTCTCTGTGTCTTTCTTTTCCTGCCG
>OMLP01020670.1:5738-22116 GCA_900302685.1 Spondyliosoma cantharus
GAATTAATTGACTAATAAAAGAATCAACAAATGGTTTCAGCACTAAAAGTGATTATACTTACTACAAAGGGTTCAGTTTCATTAATGACAAACAGCAGAAACATCTACTAAAAATAAGGAATCTTCTCCCTTAATATGACCAAATATGAACTTAGAACACAATCCAGTTTGACATATAAGCCTGATTCCTCTTTCAGCTGAGTAAACAGTAAAAAGTCCCCGCCCACTGTCTGGGTGACGCAGTCTGAGCAAAAACATGTCACACTCTAACTATAAGACCACGACGAGACACACAAATACAAATACACACCATTCCTCACAGCTCACTCAGGTGGCGTGAAAGCTTCACGCTGTGACACACACTCACACACACCCTCTGCCGAAATGTCAACAATAGTTGAGAAGGCACTAATTGTCCAAGGGTGGAGCACAGAGAGAAAGACACCGCTGCTGGTAATTTCTGGGGCGATTACTGCTTTATGTCTTCTTAAGCTGTAGTGAGGTCACCGTGTGCACGTGTGCATACCGTTGTCGCAGTGTCTGACGCAGTCCTGCAGCACGGCGTGCCACTTCTTCTGCTCCTTCTCTGTCATCACACAGAAGTAGTGGTGGCGGGCGTATGGGTGCCACAGGATGAGGGGGAACTCAGACGGACACTTGATAAATGGATTACTGCCCACTTTGGCCTTGATTCCTACGACAAGCCACATGAGAGAGTGAGAATCAGAAACCACAAAACATAGAAAGGGCTTCACAGACAATAAAACAAAAAAACTATATATGAAGAGGAATTGGAACAAGTGGGAAGTACTACCACATACGTTGAAAAGGTAGAATAAAGGCTTTTGTTGCTCCAGAGGAAGCTGCTTGTTCTGTGATAAATTGCTACAATTGCATTGTAGGTAATGTAGGCACCAGATTTGAAAAGCAGTCCACTGGTCTTGAACTGTACCCCCATAACACTGTTGGATGTCGTATCTGCCTACATTACCCATGATGCAACTACCACTGAGTGACATCACACTACTTTTTTCACATATGCAGTAATATTCCCCAAGACCTGTAAACACACTTTAATGTGTACAATTGGTGGAGTGACCCTTTAAAATATATAAAAATACGGAAAATGTAACATTTAATGACAGATTCATTCATGACTCTCTCTGTCCGCTGTCTCACTCTCAACAAATTAAATACGGCAACCTGGTCAGTGATCCTATGCTTCTAAGACTGACACTGTAGTGGTATTTATGGAGCTGTAGCTGTCCAAGTCAGGGGGGAGATAGGTTGGTTGGATGCGTCATACGCTGGACATTTCCCCAGAAGTCTTTAGATGTGTAAATTACACAACTACAGTGAGATAAGCGACGTGACTGAACTTGTAAGTATGAGCATGACGTAAGCATGATCTTTTCTCAGACCTAACCAATTAGCTTTCATATCCAAGCCTAACCAAACCACAGCCGTTTCACAACGTTATTAACATTCCAAAAGTTGTGAAATGTTTCTCAGCAGCCTGTATTTTTTAGGTGTAACACAACATCACATATTTGTTATTGCTTACTTGACTGCGGAGACCTGCATGTACAAAAAACCCGACACTGGAGGGGAACCTAAAGTGCCAAAGCTAAGGGACGCCCACCGGGCTGCCGTATCTGACGAGCTGGGAATGAGAACATGTTGGATCCTCCTACCTGGCAGGCTGGTATTTATCAGCTCCATGTATTCCTCCATCGAGGCCAGGGCCTTGTATCCGGCGCAATTGATGGTAGCTTTAGGGTGGAGGCCCCGCTCATTTGCCTGTGAGAGAGATGGCAACACGCCCCAGCTGTTTTAACACAAGTGCCCATATCACTGAATCGGACAGCCGTTTAACTCAGAAAGAAGAGCACTCACTGTTTTGCTCTCATAGAGACTGATGGTGTAGCTGTTTGGCACAGATACGAAGCGACTCCTCCACTTCCTATTCTCCTCCAGATACTGAAACAGACTCCCAGAGAAGATGGAGTGGCCTGCCAGAGGGTCCTGAGAAGTCACAGAGATGATGATGAAACAAAACATTCATTTCATTTTGTGCTGTGATGCAAAGCATTATACGTTTGTACATTATGCATTAACGGGATCTTTTAACAAATTTTGAAGTTTCTTACTCTTACAGTTGAAAACTTCCTTAACCGTGCAAGAAACCTGAAGCTAAATCATGTTTCCAAACATGCGGGGGTGGAGATCTTTGTTTAGTGTTTACTCAAGGATACACACCACCCACTTTGTTTTCAGATTTCCTGCCTTGGATCAAATAATACTGCAACTTTGACTGCTCACAGAGGAAGGAAGGAACGGAGGGGACACAAGGGAGTCTCAGAGCTGAAACATACGACACACATTTGCTGCTGCTTGGAAAATGTTGACTTGTCTGTGGAATCTGTGCGCACGAGTGACGAGAAAGAAAGTGACGATCATTGGCGACGTTACGCGGGTTAGACCACAGAGTAATATGATTATGATTATATGATTGTTTTTTTTTATTGTTTTTCTCAAAACTAAATCAGTGGAAGCAGTTTTTCACTTGGATTTATGCACTTGTGTACCCGAAGGCTTCGGTTTCCTGCTTTAGGGACACCACAGAAATGTTTGGTCAGCTCAGAAATGCTTCCAGGAAAAAAATAAATACATTAAAAAATAAGTTGAAAAAGACGAAGAGAAAGTCAAATTATCTGATTCCAGCTTGTTAAATGAAAATATTTCCTGTTTCTTTCCTCCTCTGTGACAGTGGACCGAATATTGTTGGGTTCTGGATGAAACGTGACGTTTGAGGACGTCATCTTGGGCTTTTTTAAACACTGATTAACATCTTTTAAACAAACAATCGATTCAGCACGAAAATAATCTACAGGTAAATCAACAGTTGAAGTAATCATTGAAGCTCTAAACAACAGTGTCTGTTCTCATGTCATTTTGTGTTTCTGGCCTCCACTCAGTGAAGTAGATGAGCTGCCAAAATAGAATTCCACACAGCATCTCTGTTCATGTGTGAAATGTGCTCTACTTCCTCTTCAGTGACTGAAACATGAACAAAAGTGGGACTTTCAGTTCTCTCAGTAAACAAAAAGAGGAGTAATACAAAACCCACAGAGCGGTGAAGCAGATGGACGGTTTGTTTGGTACACGGACTCCAAGAATGAGCTCATCCACACCACATGTATGACATGAAGCTCTGTTTGACTAACAGAGCCTACGCTGAAGTTTATGGGAGCACAATTCATTTAGCTACAAGCAACAATGTGAATGTGTTCATCTTAGATACCAGAAACATTTTCCGCAAAGATGGCGCTAAGGTGGTTCAGATTCAAGTTCCTTAAATTCTAGAGCTGATCGCAAATTTTGATCAAACAAATCGAATGTCTTAATTACTCAATTTGTAAATGTAAAAAAATGCAATGTTGGACAGGAAGAGTTATCTCTAACAGCAAGATGCATCGGCATCAGTGGAAACGTTATAAGTTTAATGATAATGTTGGGTTTATACAGCGGGTAACATGGTGACATTGATAAATATGGTCAGATAGGTCAAGAATTACAAACAGTTGGATGAATAGCGTTAGCCAAACTTAAATGAAACACAATTATTCTCCAAACTTGCCATTATAAACACCCATTTCCAGATGACATCCTGTTTCAACTTTGACCTACTGTCCCTGAAATAGGCTTCTCAGTTTTCCTCTGGTAATAAGGTATTATTATCGGCATTTCAGATCACTTTCAGTATTACCCCCAAATAAAAGGGTTCAGATAATCAGGATAAACTGTTGGTTTGTTTAGAGTCAGTCTAACAGTTGTAGCGACTTCACTGTTTACCCAGATGTGAGCAATTACTTTGCTGAGTTAGATGTTATCATAATGTTCACAAATGATGGCGAAGTCTATAAAAATAAGATCTGCATTGCGATAAACTGGAAATATCCTTTAAATGTTCGAATCAAATCCAATTTTCATGCAGGATTAAGGACGTGACAAAAGATGTTATTATGTGCTGGAAATGGCAAAGATTCCGATAAAATCCAGTCACAGATGGAAACAGTATTGTTTGTGTAGTCTGTGTATGTCCTGTATCGTTCTGTCTGTCCACTTGCCTGCCTGTGAAGCAGCTGCGACTGCGTTGCTCCTCCTCCCTCTATCTCAAAGCGGACGCTGTTGAAGAGGGCGACCGCGTACTGCTGCTCGTACACATCACCGAACTCCTTCATCACGTCTCGGGTCCGAGCTGCACACACACACACACACACACACACACAGGAAGATCAGGAAACATCCATATTTAAGAAAAATGTATAGAGCTGTTCAGACACAATTTTTCCTTCAGTATATGTGTATTAGGATCATTATTCAATACTACTGGATGCATGCAGAGAATGAACGTCAGAGAACTTTCCTTATTATCCAGTTTGACAGTCACAACTCAAAACACTTCAAAGATCAACAAAGACCACAACGTTTTGTGAAGTGTGCTTAAACTTGATGCAAGTTTTTTGCCGTTAATGGATATTGGGTAGATGTGCAGTTAAAAAAAAAAAATCTGCTAAGGTGCATAATGTGTGCGGGATGCTGCTGGGAAGTACTGTTTCAGGGCTAGTAAACATAAAACACAAATTCCTCGATAGCCAAACTTCTATTTCAGCCGTGGATATTGGCAACAATATCAAAGCAACCCTAAAAATTTAAGACATTAAGACAATTAACATAACATCGGTAGAGAACAGTTCAAGCACTTGACAGCACCAGACAGACTTGACAGACTTTTGCACGCTACGTTGGGGAAGTTTTTAAAACATATCAGTACTGCAATTTAAATTTCTGTGTTAAATATTAGCCCAGTGTAGATGAGGAGCTGCAGTTCTCCTGTGCAGACGTACTGTCTTAAATAGAGTATCAGCGTCAGCGAGGCCACAACCTTCACCGCTATCAGTTTTTGATGGAGTACCATATAATAAAATTTAAAGTGGGTCCTTTCGAAAGATTCACAGTGTCTCCTGTGCAGCACTTACAAAGGGACGTCTAACATGTATTATCAGCACAGTCTACTTCATGTCATGGGCGTCTGGTAAAACTGTCGGGACGGAGAGCTTTGCATAGTTAAACTACAACCGCAGTCAAAAGATGTTTGAATATATTACACTGCACTGACGATTTCTGAATATTCTCAAGCTTACAATGTCATTTTAGACGTTTTTATATATCAAATGCAGGACCAAATGTTTTCACAGCTGCCCCATTCAACCAAATAGTAACATTCTAGATGTTTTACTTCATAATTTTATACATATTTCTTTTAAGATTTAGCTCAGACCTTAAAATGAGTATCATTATAAATCAAATATCTTTAGGTGTTGTGGACTGTTGGTCAAAGAAAAGAAGTAGTTTGAAGATTTTTTTTTCACTTTTTTCAGACAAAAGTGTGGAATCTTCTTATCAGTATTAATTCAGTTGAATCAGTGTTTTCCTGCGTTCCATAAATTCTTTCCGCAGTGTGACTCGGCATTTCTTTTCCGCCACTGTCTGCAGACAACATCCTACTAAATAGTCAAAGAACCTGCTGGAGGGGACGCAAGTTATTCCCACGTTCCAGTGCTGGAAGAGTCAGTTAGTGAGCCGATCAGCGTGCTTGGCTCAGTCAGCAGCAGACAGTGTTGACTATGATCTGTTTATGGAAGGAAAAACCCAGGAAGGAGGGAGCCGGCCAGTAGTGGGAGAGCAGGAAGGAAAGAGCTGACAGGACAGGATAGACAGGGAGAGAATGTGGAGGAGACGGGGGGACAGGGACACACAAACTTATTAAAACACTGTGTCATATCGGGAGGAGGTGCACAGGGTTGAGGAAATATAAAGGAAGGTTGTGAGACAGCTGAAGCAAAGACTCCTACTTAGTCAGGCTGGTTATCAAATCTTAAGACTTTTATGGTATCGACCAAAACATGTGAGAGCATCTGTCAGATACTGAAAGCTGGCTTGGAATGTCTTGTTTATTTATTCTTTGATTAGATCATTAATTCAATCAAAATGTGTGATTTAAATAGAATATATTATCTCATCACTTGGGGACCTCTGTATAACTTCAGTTAATCTTTGAACAGCAGATATCAGATACAACTCTATCCAGCCTCAAGCTAAATGGGCCTTCCTTTCCAAATTTACAGAGGGTCGGTACTTTCCACTGGTTGTCCTGCTTTGCCAAAGTCAGCAGACTGGGTAAGTGCACATGGACGGCCTTTTGCGCACTTGGAAATTGGAATTTGGAAACAAAGACCACATCATAAATCACACGCTCAACCCTCTGTTTTCAACCGGTATACGCACGCCAAGAAGTTCTGTTATATCCCTCCAACCCATCACTTGATATTTCCCGTTTCACTCTTGTCACACCGGAGCCACAGAGAAAAATGACAAACACCTGCAATCACTGAGCCTGTAATTCCACTATTAACATATTCCCAGATTCCTCATAATCAACCCTTGCTTCATCCCACTGTTACAGTAATTCCATGTTCTGAATGGACTAGTAATAGATCAATGATAAGATTGTATAGATGCTGTTACCAGCACCTGTTTATGTGATAACAGGTGTCAAATAGGAGAGTCCCTAAAGCTGAAATTTCCCCATGTGGTTACAATCTAACTTAAAATTGGACAGTTCACAGGGATCATGTTTACATATTCTAGTGATCAATGCAAAAGTGACATGTTGCAAGAACGACTGAATCTAATTTATGGAAATTCGCGTCAGAGTTGTTGAGATATTTCACAGTCACAAGTGTTACAGGAAAATATCACAAAAGTCAGGAAAGTCAGGAATCTATCCTCTGAGAGTTCTATCTGAATCTCACGACCATTCAACCAACACATACCTCAAACTCAATATGAAATCATAAAATGTGGGTATTATTGGTGCTTTCAGCAAAACCTACAAAATATTGTGTTACTTGAATGAATTAACTGTAATGCAGCCTAAGAGATCTGGAAGAGGGTAGAGAATTGGCACTTGCTCTGGACCAGCCCTCAAACCGCCTTGGTCGAAGTTGGGTATAAGTACCCCTGATGACCATGGGAAAGTGCCGGAATGTAGACCTACTGGTAAATTGAAAGCTATGTCTTGCGACTCATCAAACAACCATCTGTCCATCTCACATTTTATCCTTAATAACCATCAAGACAGACAGATATTTGATCTCCTCCACTGAGCTCAGCATCTAACTCCCGAACCACAGGGAGCAATCCACCGTTTTCCAGCGGTTAACCATGGCCTCGATCTTGATCATGCTTACTACCCTGTCCACTGCCTCACATTTGAGTGCGAGTCATTGTCTGATGTCTGAAGTCAACAGAACCACATCGTCTGCAAAGAGCAAACTTCTGAGGTCCCCAAACCTATGATAATCATAACCAGTCCACAAAACACATGAAGACAAGATTAACAAACTCTGAATGCTCTATTTAGAGTTCAAATCCTACTATGGCGCACGGCAATAGAAGGTCATTTATCTTAGAATAAGGACAGAAAGCACTACGATCTTCTTTCAGCTTTTCAAAAACACTGATGAAACAAACACCCAATGAGGAAACACATTGACCGGGAACAGATACAAGCCAGCAGAAGGAGACAGACTTCAGCTCTTTCTGGGGTTAGGACAGCAAGCAGTGTCCCAAGCTACACAAACCACACAGCCTCTGACAGGAAAACTGAGATCAGCTAGTATTGATGCAGCTGTGAGGAGTGTTTCACAAAGAAGGCTTGGCATCTCAGCAAACAACTTTGAAAGGTGTTAAAAACCCTTTGGACACATTGTTTATAGATATTAACGGGTGTAAGAAATATGAGATGTTGACACAAGCTGGTGGCCTCGATCACGCCTTGCTTTTGTTGTCAACAGCAATAATTTACCACAATTTTCCTGAAGACAAACAGGCACATAATCTTGTCCCTTTTCAAGCGCATGGTGATTTGAATTTGTACTGTACTGTGTGTTTGTGTGTGTGTGTGTGTGTCTCTGTGTGTTATGCTGTGTTGTGTGGGCTGACAAGGGAGGTGATCATTTTGAGAGAATGTGCTTGGGCAGCGAGGATGAAAAAAAATCACCTTGTAGGGAGGTGCTCACTTCAAACAAAACTCCCCATGCAGAAATGCTGAGCTAGTCTTCACACCGCACGCACGCACGCACGCACGCACACACGCACACACGCACACTGTGCACACCAACTCGAAAGACAAGACTTAACAAAGAGTTTTTTCAAAGCATCACTATGTTCGATTGTGATGTAAAGTACTTTAAAGGACATGCAGACTGTTGCTCATGTGTGCGAGCTTGCAAACCTGCAGAGAAGAGAGGAAAAGATGAACAGAAAGAGAGACGGCACAGAGGGAGGGTGTGTGAGAGCCAGACAGAAGTTTCAACTATTAATCTTGTGACATGTTTCTACCTGCTTCCCTTCTGCAGCTTCACTCATTATCTTCTCCTCTAGCCCCTCCTCTGACTAATCTATTCACGTGTGTCTTTTTCTTAACCAGAGTCGTAATAAACATTGCACTCGTTTCGGTAAATCTTGAAATGGTGGTCTGTGTACACTTGTTCAGTGCCCGATAGATACTTGATTTTTAGGGCTGACGCCGATATTAAAGTAGAGTACACAATGCGATATTGATATATTTGACGATATACGCACATTTTTTGCAGCGGTCACTCAAATTTGGTTATCAAACACATGTGATAAAGGCATGTAATGAAGGCAGGATATGTTACAGGTTCACAGTAAACCTTGTTTTGTATATAAATGACATCAGTGCACTGAAACAAACAACTTTACTGCAAATTTACATTTAGAAATGAAATCAAGCACCATATTTTGCATTATAAGCTCTTCAAAAAAAAGCTCTCATCTTGGCACATATCGGACAACATTTATGCCGATACCAATGTATCTGTGATAGGCCGACATCAGAAGATAATGAGCTGAAAAAGCTTCTTTACAAGTCACCTTTTGTCGTGATGACATCTGGACAGCCTCGTTCACTGATGCTGACAATGAGGACCCAGTTCAAACTCCCCTCTTGAGATGTGAGATTATTTCGTGACACACAAACTGATAAATTGATATTATCAGCAGAGAGTGGCTCATCACAGATATCTGGGCGTTGGCGTGTTGTCTGACTTAATGTGGAAAAAGAAGCTTGAGGTAATTTATAATCATTAAATTCCCAGTGAAATGTTTCAGTGTGATGATGTCATTTCGCACAATACTCCAACTGTGTATCATTGATCCCTTCCATACCTATCTCTGTCACCAGTGTTTGACCACATTTCAGGGATAATTTTAAAAAAAGTTTATAAATATTCTGTTGTCTCCTTAATATCAGTTTCAGCCACACAAATCCAGTATCAGTCAGGTTCCAGTCAAGAATACACAGTTCATGTTTGTTTTGAGCTTTTTTTAAGATCATTGTGGGACAGCTGTGGCTCAGGAGGTGGAGCGGGTCGTCCACCAAATGGAATCGGTGGTTCAATCCCAAGATCAACCAGTCGTCCGTCCTTGGACAAGATACTGAACCCCAAATTGCGTCAGATGGTTGTTCCGTCAGTGTGTGAGTGTGTGTGAATGGCTGAGCGTTATATACCATGGCTAGGAAGCGCTCCTGATGAGCATGTTGGCACCTTGCAACGCAGCCTCTGCCATCGGTGCGTGCGCTAAAAAATGTTGGGTTGAAGCTCAGCATGTTGGGTTAACTGTAAACACGCACAACTGTGATAAGTGGTTGTAAAGCATTCTGAGCGGTCGGCAGACAGAAGTTTTTAGAGGCGTGACATCAGATAAAGGCCAGCATCAGTCAAGTAAGGGTACAAAAATTGTTTCTTATATCTGTGAGCTCATGCTTATTTTTTTGGATGATCAATTATCCAATAATCAAACAGATAATCAATGATCTATAACATTTTGAAAAGTGTGTGAAATATGGCTCTCACATTCAGTATATGTGAGAAGTGATGTCTTCAAATTGCTTGTTTTGTCCGACCAACAGTCCGAGACTCGAAGACATCGTCACTCTTTCCATATTAAACCATCGATGAAAGCATTTCTCTGCCTGGTTCACAAACAACAACAACAACAACTACAACAACAACAAAGAAACTTGAGTCTCTGGACTTCAAGAACATAATCTTTGGTTTCCAGAAGTGGTTTCCTCATAAAAGAACGCTTGCCAGCATAAACACACAAACACAATAACAATCCTGAAGAACATCCAGCTGAGGCCAAAATGACTGTTTCTGCGAAGTCTGGAGGATCTAAATGCACACTCAAAAATAAAAATGAGCAAGTCTTCTTTGGACATTTAATTCATTAAACTACATCTAGCAATGCTGGTCTCATAATTTCAAGAAAGCGTGTACGGATTCCTGACAGTGTTTCAGCCTCTGCTCCCATGCCTCGGGGAAACGATCACACAGACCTGCACACAATTCACAGTGGGAGGCTGGAGCAATCTGAGACTTAAATAGCAGTCGGTCCCAAACTTATACAAACATGCTCCCCTTTGGGAAACCTACTTATTATCTCTGAGAAATGGGCCTGCAGCAGAGTTGGGATTCAGGGGAACGCTTCATGTGGAGCAGAGCAACAATGCACTGATGTGAATGAGATGCTTTGTGTCAGAATCAAACAGGGGAAGGTGACACTCGCTGAGAAGGAATTGCTTTCATTAGAAAATAAAAAGCTGGACTTCTGCAGGACTTTTAACACCACAGTATTCAGAAAATTGAATCAGATTTGGTAGACAAGAGTCTATCTGCAGGTCAGCTTGACAGCTAGATTAAAGACTGTTAACAGTATATATCAATGGAAGAGTCCAGCCACAAATGAAAAGTTTCTTAGACCACAAAACATTTCTGGAGCTTCACATCAAAACGGCGTTGCAGCATTCTCCTAAACAACTAAAAGTAGATGGGGATCTAAAACGTAAAAAACAAAACACTAAATGGCCCCATACAGCTCGTCCAGTGTAATTAGCCCTGAGATCCCAAAGTGGTTTGAAAAACGTTACTGACACCCCTGATGCACGATCAAGCTTGTGGCTGCTGCCGACAGGCCGTGTGCTAATGCTTTTAGCTTAGCTGCTTAAGTGAAGATTTCAGTTTTGAAGAGGGCACAAATAACGTCTTCTTAAATCAATATGGGATCTCGGAGCTTCTGGAAACTTGGATTATGCCAAACAAGCTGAATGGAGCCATTTTATGAGTGTTCTGATGTCTTTTGATGTTTTAAAACAAGTCCCCATCTACTTTAGCAGATGCTGCAACACTGTGAAGCCCCACAAATGTTTTGTGAACTACGAACCTTCACCCGATTTTCCATCGGCTTGGGGATAAGTAGATAATGACTGGATTTCTAATTTTGGATGAACTTTTCCTTTAAGATCATTGTGTTGGTTCATAGGTAATAAGGTCCTTATATGTCTTTATATGACGCTTATTAACATTAATAACACAATATGGGTGTCAGTAATAGCATAATAAACATGAGAATAAACATAAAACACATTATAGTTAGAAGTCATTATAGAAATTAAGCTTATAGACACTTCAGACATTTAATAGAAACCGGTAACTGTAAGGCCATTATAATGGCTTTCAACTTTAATTAGCACTGTTGTTCCAGTAGGTGGCAGAAAGCAAAGTTAAATGTTAACAAATGCTCAATAAAGTATGTATTAATCTTAATAAAGCAAGAAAAAAGTTAAGTAAGGGTTAACAATGACATTAGTTGTTTGTAATGCTATTATGAACAACAATAAAACACTCATAAGCCTTTATTAACGTTTTCAAGCCTAAACTGTTAACACGTTTCTTATAAGTGCTTATAAGCATCTTATATGATGACATCATTACACAGCCTTATAAATCTTAATAAGCCTCTAATGTGGACTTACAAGGGGCTTATTACCTATCAACTAACACTTATTTGAGGGGACCTTAATATAAAGTTATGAGTTTTTAGATAATGTTGACACAGAAGAGAAAGATAAGCAGAAGTGAGAATATAATCAAAGCTGTTTTGCTGGATGTGCTGACTCTGCGAGCTTATAAAAGCAAAATAAAGTCATGAACTTTTTGAAATACATCAAACTAAGTCATGAATCCATAATAAGGACACAACTGAAGGCTAAAACAAGCTGAATGAAGCTGTTGAAAACGTTCATGAATGTGAACAGAAGAACTGTAGCGCAGTGTGGGAAACTGTCTCCAGCTGCCGCTGGGACACTCCTCTCTTACCTGTAATCATCTCCCGCCTGCTCTCATCCAGGTGAGAGGAAACCACGTCCCCCATGGTCACACGACTGCCTCAACAGATATCCGAGCTGCTCACAGGTTGTAGTCAAGGGTAAATAGGTGTCGGTGGTATTTCCAACAGTGTCAGATATCCGAGCAGAGCCGTTGGGAAAATGCTTCAGTTCCCCCCTGAGAGAGAGGCGCACGGCTCCGGCGCTGCTGCTGCGAGTCTCTAAGGTCCAGAGGAGGAGGACTGAGGCGAGGTGACAAGGAGGGAGGAGGAGGTGAACACTGGCCTGGTTCACAGGGGCAGGACACACCCTCTGGGAGTCATCACTGGTCCAACGTGTTCAGTCGGCCCTGCCAAGGGTGTGGCCAGAACCAGGAGCTTAATAGAGGAACCGCGTTCTCACTATTCACTGTGTGTGTGTGTGTGTGTGTGTGTGTGTGTGTGTGTGTGTGTGACTTTATTAAGCTAAAAATGTATAACTTATACAGTTGACACCAACCTACCATGTCATTTGTAAGTGCCTTTATCATTTCAAGCGTTGATTGTAAAAAAGTATATATATATAATTGTTGTATGTAGATCATCCCAGAGCTCCTTTTGAAAATAGTTTGGGAATTTAAGTAATTTCTATAACAGAACTCTTGAAGCCAGACTTAGCCTGAATACTATCAGAGGTTTGTACTGTGAGAAAATAAAAGAGTTTTCCATGATGCTCAGTGTTTGTGTTTCCCTGCAGAAGATACATGCTGCCCCCTTGTGGACGCTTTGTTTCTCGCACGGTTGATATTGAGATGGTCCTGTACACGCTGCAGGAAGCCTCACTTCCATCCTTCATTACAACAAACCTGTCATACGAATACAATCAGGCAATATCCTCTCTGTATAATAACAATAATAATAATAATAATAATTATAATTATAATAATAATGCCAACAGAGCAAATAATTGAACCTTTAATGGAACAAAACATTCTCAACGTAATCACTGACTGATGCCAAGTTCTCTTGATATTCACATTAACCATATTGCCGAGGAGGAGTGAGGAGTTTATGGTTCACTTGGATCCCCATTAGCCCTCTTTGTGGTTAAGAAAATGGATGAATGAGGCTCAAAAGTCAGACTTGAGTAAAAATATTAAAGATTAAGGATAAGTTCACCCAAAAATGAAAATTCAGTCACTATCTGCTCAACCCCAAACCAACATTTCTGGAGTTTCACAGCAAAACAGCCCTGCAGCATTCTCCTGAACAACAAAGTCTTGGGAAGCCACGAGATCACAAATTGATTTGAAAAGACATTATTGACACCCTTTATAAAGCTGAAGTGGTGTAAATAACGTCTTTTTAAATCAGCTTAGGAGCTGAGTGCTTTGGAGCCGTGCTACTCGGAGCTATTTAATGTTTGTCTTTTGTTCTTTTTGACGGTTTTCAGTTGTTCTTCTTTTATGTTTTAAAACAAGTTCCCATCTACTTCTGTTGTTTAGAAGAACTGTTTTGCTGTGACGTTCCAGAAAATGTTTTGTGGACTATGAAATCTCACCTGACTTTCCTTTTGCGTGGGTGCAAGTATTCAAATGACTGAATCTTCATTTTCGAGTGAACTTATCCTTTAACCATCAAAATCAATTTTCTGACATAGAGCTGACTTAAACATCAAACTTACAAGTAAAAGCAACTCATACATATGTTTACATGTATGTGTATACTGTATGGTATTGGTCTGCCCACCGTGTTGATTGTGGGATCCAATGTTCAGCATTTCTTTCATCATCGGAGTCAGTGTGCTTTGGTTTTCTATCTGATAATGAATTGATTTAAAGATGCACCACTTTGTCTCTGCTCCAGCATGCAATCTGCAGATTAATTGATTAAATTCACTTAGTTACATTTAGTTACATTTCCTCAGTGACGGCAGTAATAGCAGCTTGTGTTATTTTTCCATTATTGAACGGATCCCACTGAGGAGTCATTTGATTTATCCGGCACAAATGCCAGTATTAATTTCAACTTCTGAAATAGGAGCATTTTGTGTTTGTCTTGCTGTCAGCTGAATACATTTATGTTTTTCATTTTTTCAGGGACATAAGTCATCTTGTAGACGTCATTGGGCTCTGGGGATTTATATAATATCCAAATGAACTTGTAATGACAAGAACCAATAACTGCAGCCTGATGATCTCCACTCATTTAACTCATAAATGTCTTTGTCCTCTGATATCCAATGGTTATACCTAGAAATACTTTATTTTTATTGCATATTCCTGGAAGGCAGGCTATAAAATATATCCCCTCGTGTTAGACATTCTATAAGCGCTAATGAGGGACTGGGGCACACAGGCAGCCTGCATGGCTGTAGTAAGAAGGTGTTTAAGCTGATGAGTGGCGGTAGTAGGAGTCAAACGTCCAGCAGCACCAATGAGAGGAAGATGCGGAAGGATACGCGGTGACGTTTCCAACTGGAGGCTCCTCCGCAGCGGTGTGAGGTGAACACAGAGGAGGAGGAGAGAGAGAGTGGGAGAGAGAGACAGACAGAGAGAGAGAGAGAGAGGGGGAGGAAGCAGAGGGTGAACACTCAGTCCTACACTCAGCAGCATCATGGCACCTATCGGATTAAAGGCGGTGGTCGGCGAAAGTAAGATTATCATATTTCATATTTTACTAAATGCGGTGAGATGTTCCTCCGCACATACGGTTGTGTCTGCGTGCGTGTGTGTGTGTTTATTTATTTTTTTACAGGATGCGGATGTCAGCTAGTGCAGCTGGGCGATGATGAGGAAGATGATGATGAAGGTGGTGCTGTTGGTGTACCATTGTGCCGTGTTGTAAGGCAGAGCTGTAGGTAACCTGCAGAGGCTGCCCCGTCTCTCTGGGCTCCTGCGCTGCGGATGCGCAATTTTGTATTTCACGCGGCGGAGACGTTATCAAGGCTTTAAGAAGCGGCGATTAGCCCTCCGATGGAACACGTAGGCATCGTTCTCCGGGAGGATGCAGAGAGCCCGCAGGCAGATGTAGCCCACATACGCCCTTTGAGCCCCAAACAGCGCTTATTTCAGCAATAATCTGCGCTGCAACATGAACTAGACGCTGCAGACAGCCGCTCCTCGCGCCTCGGTTGGCTAATTACAGCCAATAATGTGATTCAGTGCTATTGGTAATAACGTGACAGGAGATTAACACTCTCAGTCAGTGGGATTCCCTGATTTGAGCAGTGCCTCACCCCTCTGATGGAGCATGAATCGGTTGCGTAAAACACCCTTTCTCCACCGGAGCGCCTCTCGGCTGAATCAGGCTAATGGCGGATCGGATCCAAGAGGAGAAAGTTGCCTTTAGAAAAAAAAAAAAGGCCGCAACGCCAGAAATTCCGCATTATCTGTGCACAAGCTACTGTCCAGTAACGATCAGCGGGTGCCCTCTCCTCATCTTCATCATCATCGTGCTCTTTACTGGCGCTGCGCCACCGATCAGACCCGCTCAGTGTAATCCTGTGCCATCAGGAAGCTGTAGACTCGGCTGGCTACTATCTGATTTTGTCATTAGGCTCATTTATTTCGGCTGACGTGATACTCCAGCAGTGTGTGAGTGTGTGTGTGTGTGTGTGTGTGTGTGTGTGTGTGTGTGTGGTGCTGATGCAGGCCCGAACATGGAGGCGCAGCTCGATCCTCCTCAGCAGGGTCAACTGGGTGCAAGTGTCGGTGGTCGTGATAATGTCAGACGGGCCTGCAGAGCGGAGTGTTAAAGAGGGCGGTTCGTGTGAAGGAAGCCAGGTGCTTGAGACGAAATGCAGTCTCGTGATTTTTCGGTGCCCTGCCCGTGGTGCAGGACGCGTGCTTCATCTGATATAGGCTGTTCACGTTATTGATTCAGCTCCACAGTCCACTACTGAAATCCACGAGCTGGCTCTGGACTCGTATTTCACTCTCTGGCAGCAGGATTGCGGAATCTCTGTATTTTTGTGTATCTTATTTGTTCCTGCTGCACATTTTTGGGCCCCCGTCCCCACCCAATCACACACACACACACACACACACACACACAAACACACACAGACACACAACCATCC